>JAQIXX010000123.1:0-92497 GCA_034700605.1 Willowsia nigromaculata | reverse complement strand
CCCCATCATCCCCATTACAAGATGCTGGTGCTGTTGCTGCAGATGGTGACGATGTTGGTGGTGAGGGTGAGTACATTCGTCAGACTCGGAACCGCAACTGTCATCGTATTCATCACTTTCTCCACTGCAAGATGCTGCCATCCCCATGGTTTGACCCATTGTTCCGTTCATCGTAACAGGAGTACTTCTCGCATTTCCACTGCCCCCACTACTACCCCCACCCTGTGACTTTCTCCGGCCGCTCTTATTTCTACCACCTCCCCCTATCAGAGTTGTCGCAGCAGAGGAGCCTCGAGTGATCTGCGGCATAATAATAATAATATAATGTTATGAGATGCGAACAGAAGTACCAAAGCAAAAACTACTTTCCACTTGTATAGGTATTTTAACAGTAGAACGTGGACGTACAATGCTACTTTGAACATCGGTTCAATAAAGCGCATGCTTTCATTTACTGTTTTATTTTATTACTCTTGTTGAGTAGTCGTAAATAAGTTAATACGAAAAAGGTTTATTTTGTCAGTCCAAATCAAATAACTTTTGACGGAACCCACGAAACAACGATATGGCCAGTTATACACAGTGATCATCAACCACCATCCCAATCACTACTCGGATACTCTTTGAGAGGTTGGCAAAGCGGCTTAAAAAGTATGACGTGATGACAAAAGTCTACTCAGAATAGTATATTACCTATATATATTGTGTGCCACCTGAGGACAGCATAAATAGGTATGAAATCAAGTCTAGAAACACAAAAGTCAGCGTAACCAAATAAATGCTATAGAGAGATTTGAGTGAAAGCACATGATGATGAACTCTTGAAACGTCCATGACAAATGTGTTTGATAGGTGCAGTATTTATTCAACTAGTCTTTGTAGAGTTGTCTACCACACTGCCATTCACCAACCAAACCTGCATTACACAACACCATCCCCATAATATTTTAGCCTTCATAGAGAACTCAATTTTCACACAAGAGTCTTATGGTGTTCTCTTCAGTCTTCTCATCAACATCCTAAAGTATGTTATCACTACCCTACCTTTTTGTGGTTCATCATTGATGAAAATGAAAGCTTGGTTTATTTAGTCTTTCAGATGGTTTAGGTTTGACAGTAAAGGTATCAAACGTAAAAACGACTTGTGCAGCTGTGCCTTAGGTATTTGATCTAAAGTTGCTTTCTCCAACCGCCATCAAAATATATAACAGTCATCATCATGATAAGCATATGCATATACATGAAGGTGAATATCTTTCCCATTCACTCCAAGTCAACTCAATAATACCACCAGACTTTTTACCACAAGGACATACGATGAATCTACATTTTGTATCCATCAAGGTACTTCAGTGGTTATACAACCATGTAGCACTTGAAAAGTACAGAAATTGTGAAAGTTCAATTCGATTAGATTTGTTTGCTCTCTTCGCCTTCCAGTACACAAACCCTACTCTATTATATAAGTGTGCACTACACACACAACAACAGTATCTAAGTACATATATCTATACTGTGGGTAAATGCCTACATCGAAATATCTTCCAGATGCTCCCTATTCCATATTTTACAAGCCAGAATATGAATATTGAATCTCGGCAAAAAGAGTTTGGCTTCAAGTTGAATGGGTTGGATGCGATAGGACAGGAGTGATCTTCTAGGCACAACATATAGTTCCTAGTTTTATCGAACCTCAGTAACAGTTTACTTTTTCTATTACTATGCATCAAAACACTCACACAAACAGGTATATACTTTTCAAGCGAGAAAGTTTTCCATCTGAACAGCTAGTTCAAGTGAATACGACAGGATGAAAACAAGTTAAACAAGGTACAATATTTTGAATGTTTGGAATGCAGTTCAATTCGATAAAATACTATTCTAGGTATGGTCTATGCAGTTGAAAGCTATAATATGTACACAAGCACATAACAATAAAAGTATGGCAATTTCATTTTTAGTGCATATATATTGAGGCACTGGCAATACCCAGATAAGACTAAACATACTAAAAGCATCTCACAAAATTGTCGTACAATATTCAACAATATATTTATCCTTCAATCAGTGCCACCTGACTAGACTAGTCTTAAAAGGGCTACCTAAAGAAAGATTCTGACGAATACGCATTTTTTTGGAGGTTAGCATTGGTGGCTGGAAAAAAAACTCGGTTTTGTAAGAATGGGTTTTGTCATACCTTTCAAAATTTTCACTTTTCTATTGTAATGGAACAGCTTGAGTAAATATGATATATGTAAATCAAATGACACTGGGCGAATAACTTTCCGTTTCTACTCTCTTCAATAATCCTTCAACAATGCTCACCTCCATTCTATTTCATGCTTCACTGAGCCCAGTTTGTTTGGATGTAAATTATTATGCCTGTTGTACAAACCACGAGAAAACATAAAAACGGCAGACAATGCTATATAATGTAGTTAGTAATGTTGAATAAAGTAACATCAAGGACGTAATCAACTAAAATTATATCAAACGCCCACTAGAATACAAACTTGTTCAATTTTACGACGAAAATCTTGATAATAATTCTTCGAAAAAAAGTAGCAAAAGTTATCTATTTAAATTCACAAAAGCCAATTTTTGACATTAATGGGAATAATAAGGAAGAGCAGGATTCATAATTATTAGGTTTGATTTCTGCAAAGAATCAAAGATCACAAGAAATTCTGACATTATGGCTTACTTGGCGAATTGGAATCGTCTCTGCATTTGACAGCCGAGGAGAGGTTGACTGCCCTGCTCCAGTTGCTGCAAAAAAGCCTTCTCCAATATTTTCCCCCAAATTTTCCTTCATTGGCAAATGGAATGTCGCATACGGATAGATGTCTTCTGCTGTCTCTGCAAAATATAGAGGAAAATCTATGATGAGAAGATATAGTTGTGGAAAGTTTATACCATTAAGTTAAGAAATCTGAGAAAAAAAAACAAAAAATAGTGGATCAGCTTTTGCAGACAGGAAGAGAGGACACAGTTTAGAACTCAATGTGACGGTTTTTAGTAAACTTTGTGCTTATATCTAATAATATTCATATTTTTTTCTCGTGTTGTGAATTTCGTGTCTATCAAAGACTATAAAATATTTACATTTCTAGAGATCTGGTTTGTTTAGCAATTTTGGCATGGTGGGTTGACATATTAAAGTCATATTAATGAAATCGGGAACGTTTTTCTTTCATTTGACTGTCAGTTGTAGGGTAGGGAGCATTTTATCATTCGCACAAGAAAGCTGTCTTGAATTTTTTGAAACCTAAACTGAACTGTAGGGTTCATATTACAAGGCCGGAAATCTTCTGATGTATGACAGTACTTTTGATCGTATCAGCTTACTCATAGAACAAGACGTCAATCTTAATTTCGTAACAATGTCAAAGTCTAAAATGTTAGTACATATGACACCAACAAGCTTGTCTTTCAGTGATATTGTCAACGGCAAAAGTCTAAGACTCTTGCATAAACGACACAAGCCGATCTTAAAATTCGCTTTGATGCTTTTTTAGTAAACTTTATAGAATGATAATCAGCACAAAAATTTCCTCACCAGGAATACGATCACAATCAGACATGAACTTCTCTCGTATAATTGTGTAATCCCGGTCCAGTCCCAAAGTATTAGCTCCAGGATCGTTTCCCATGTTGCCAAATAGTCCGTTTCCATCAGCACGACGAAAAGTAAAAGCTTTCGTAGGCTTTGTTGCTTCTTGTGGAGAAGATGTGGCTGAGTTTCCTCCTAAACAGAAAATCCAAAAATTGCATAATGATATGCCGAAACTCGAATCTAGCATGGATTATGCTTGTATTTTGAAGGATAACCGCAGGCCTCTTGGCTTATAATAATAAAAACTTAAAATATTTATAATAATAGCATTTTCTATTTTATTTTTCACTGGATATGATATCCCACTGGATATGATTAAATGGTATTTTAGAACCGCTTATTGCTACTCATGCAGTTCTCTTTTCATCTGTGCATGACAATAATACTTCCACCATGAGAAAATGCGGACAGTGATGAATGATGACTGATGATGAATGATAAATGATGCAAAGATTAACTTTTTGCACAAGAAACTTTGAGCCTGTCTGGTTCACTCTTTACTTCAGCAGGAAATAATATTACAAAAATTCTACACCAATTCTATTCAGTTCGGATATTTCGATGCGATGCTCATAACTGCTAAACTCGTCTCATTCGTTTTCTAACATTCATAGTGACAATACTGAAGGATGGCTGTGTAAAAACCAGGCTTTTTCATCATAACCAAACATGCAATTATTTATATATTCTGTATGCTCATTTTGTTCTGGGTTCTGAAAAGGGTTCATGGTCAGTTTATCTCTGGATTAGAAACCTCTTCACTGTTTTACGGTGGGGTAGTTTATTTAGCAAGCGGATTGACTCAATAGAAGGTTATTATATAGCAGAGATTCATTATCCTTTCCTATTTAATATTCCACATAACCATATCATATGAGCTATGAATCCTTGGGATTTTCAAGGTACTTCAAACATTCTACGTATATCGTGCATTTCTGTTAATCCAGGCTTTCCTGAAGAGCTAGACAGAGTTTGCGTTTCCATCATATTATTTCCAAGCTTCACTGAATCATCTAAAATGCACACAAGTCTGATATTTTCACATTGCATTCAGGATGAAACCAGTTTGTTACAAACTGTATAAGTCAGTGTTAGAGTAATAATAATAAATGATATTATGCAAAACAGAACAAAGAGATTCGCGTAAACCGGAACAGTTTATAATATTATTATTTCTGCTATGCATAAACAGCATATCCGAAAAGGAAATTGCAAATAGGCTTAAGTATCTGGATCAAAGTAGAATTTATTGAAATATCGAATGAGAATACATTATTATGACATACCTATGCTAGTAGCTTATGTTGTGAAATGTGTAGGCAGTAGACATGTTTTATAACAACAACTGTGAAACATAGAATCTGATTAATCCTACGCAGCCTCTTACATTTGCACACCCTGTGGTAAATTGGTTTATTCCACTCGCTATACCACTTGTCTCAGTAGCCTCTACATCATGTACCTTGGAGTTTTACAATGGAAAAGCATGCTACTGGATTTCTAAATATCTTTTTCTAGTTTAATGCATCAAACCATATATTTGGAAAGCAACAGATGCATAGTAAGAAGTACATAAAAATGAAAGGGTGCATATTTTATGGATTTTCTTTGTAAAATATCACAATCTCGAGCAATTCCATAGTTGTGCAACGTTTTGCAAGTTTCTACATACATGATTTATTCAAATTGTGCATCAAGTTCACTATTCCACATTGAAAACAATTTTTTCATTCAAATTTTTTTAAAAAATATGTACAATCTTAGGAAGTACTTTGTTTATAAATTTCTCCACACATTTATGTAATTTCTGGTGTTTTTGTAATGTGTTAGGATAGTATGCCATTCGAAGCATAGAAAACTGAGTAAAAGCCTTGAAGGATGAGAACAAGATAAGTTGTCGAGTCCTGCCAGTAAAGAAAGGAGAATACCAACAACGAGCGAGCATAGAAAAAAGAGTGAGAAAGGAAACGCTTACGTTTTCTCCAGCAGTAGAGAGCACTGACGGACATGGAGATAATTGCCAGTAGGGAGATAACCAAGGGTAAAATGATATGCATGTCTTGATAAAAAGGAAGATTGTCTCCACCATCCCTGGAAGACCTGTCACGATTTCCACTGCTACTGCTACTACTTGCTGAGCTCGTGCCACTGTTGCTGTTACCATTGCCGCTGGAAGAAGAGGAACCTCGAGAGCGGCTGTTGAAGTTGAAACTGTTTGACGTAAGCCCTAGGGAATTATAATTTATTACATGAATATAAACCTTACATATTTATTATAAGAACTCTTCCCACTTCTCCTACTCTCTCCTCTTCTCCTTCAACTCCTCTCCTCACACAACAACTCTCCTTTCCCTACCCATGTTGGCCCATCTTCCACTAGCTTAAAATAGACCAACTGCCTATTAGACATATATGGTGACTTACTCCCGCATAGAGGGATACAGTAGTCCTGAATGAGCAGATGCTCTGTATGCGTGTGTAGAGATGTGTTATGTATATAAAATTATGTGTATCAACTAAAGGGAACAAACTTGAAGAAAAGACTTAGCGTCAGAATGATACATGCTGCTAAGTATACGCATATACATGCTTTCATTCATCATGTTAAAATATAGTCATCTACTAGATACCCGGCAGATAGGGCTTTTTCTTGCTGAATTTGTTGTGAATGGGTTAGATATTTAAGGGCGAGTAAAAAAGCAACATAAATAATAAATTCATAACAACCACCATCACTGCTCCCATAAATAGCAAGACACATAAGCACTACCAGCACAAATATTTTACTTTGATATAGTATTTATACACAAACATTCATTTCAGAAAGATGACGATGTAAGTTTTTTCTACTTTATGTCTGGATATATAATATGAATAGAAAGCACCTCTCTAGATTCTTATCATTCTTTCACCATACTTTCTCCCAAGAAAAATAATATACATAAACGATGACGATCACCACCACTTACTCTGTTTTATACATGTACACTACGACACATCACATCGTCATCAGAAGCATGGCTCAGACAAAAGACAAAGTACACCCACAATAAAATATGTACATACTATAATGATAATATAGAATCAGATATGTAGTATCATAGCCTGCTATACACTCACACTTTTAAAAGCATGCCCATTGAGAGGGACAAAAGTAAGCTTGTGTGAGTGGTTAAGCTCTGTCCTCTGGTTACTAGTCTAAAGGAAATGCAGGGAGAAAGCACCCCAAAAAGATGATGCACACAAGCGAAACTGGCCAAGCACAAGCTTCCGCATGCAGACAAGAATATAGATACATGCAAACAAATATTGAAGTTTGTCGGATGTATTGTGTGTTCTCAAGTTTTTCTAAGATGCGCTTCATACTCAAGATGTGTAGTATACATGACTTATATAATGTTATGATGCATTGTGCATGCAGGGAAAGTAAGAAGTGGGCTTTAAAAAAGATATCAGTATTGAAATTCAAAGCAAAGGAGGAGGAAAGAGGAGAGTCGAGTGTGTGTACGACAACTTAACCACTTTCCTACCATATTTGTCTTCAGGGAACACTAAGGTACACAAAAGCACAAGTATTTTGCATAGAACGTATCAAGTATATAATGTATGTGGCTCCGGTGAGTCAGCTCGAGTCGAGTGGTTACAATAGAAAATTGAGTATATAATATGAAAAGAGAAACTCATTTGAGGAGGAAGGATTGAGAGCCCTTTTCATTTCTAAGAGGAAAAATCTGTTTCTTAAAAGATGATCCGAAAGAAAATACTTGAAGATTTTTCTTTTCTGTATGTCGGGCTCGTACATCTAAATTTACAGGAAACGACAACACAAGAGCATAAAAATATAATAACTTTTTAGCCGTAGAGTACTTTAGGCTGAAATGAAAACACTCGAAATGCAAAGAAACTAATTTTATTATTTATCCAGAAAATATAATTTGTTTACTACCTACTTGACATAGATTTTAACTGTCCGTATAAATTTTTTAAAAAATTGTTTTTCGAATCTTATGAGTACCACAATTAAATTATACCAAATATTTCATAAGTGTTGAAGTTGAAATGATTACTGGCTTTCTTTGATTTTTTTTAGAGTTTTTAAGTTGGGAAAACCATGTATTTTTACAGTTTGTAAGGATCACAATGCCAAAAAATCAACAAGGAATGGAAACTTTGTGCACTGTGCTGCTGTGGTGCTTTATACGCATTTGTCACAATAAAAAAGAAACAGAAGAAATATGTCCTGTGAGTGAGTACATATTCGGTGAAAGTTGCTATAGCTTGTGTGGCTGGCGGCTGTGGATGAAGCCTATCATGAAGGGAAAAAACCCAGCATTTTGTGATATTCTATTCACATATGCACACACTGAGTGAGATTCGTACTGAGCACGCCACATAACTTTTGTGTATTATAATATGATTGCACACACTTCCAAAGGCTTGTCGTGCAGACAATGCTTCCCCTTTTTGAAATTCATAACTTGGGAATAGATAGACAATAGACAATCACGCATAAGTATTTATCTTTGGGGTTGGTTCACTTAGGGCTTTCGTGGAAGCGACTGTGGTTTGGTTTTTCTCCTATGTATGATTCTTTTTCGGCTCCAGCATATCATTAAATTTGAATCCTAAGCCATCACTGCATGTGTTTTGTACAGCAGGCGAATGTCCTAAATATCAGAAAGCGGCCAAAAGCCGGAAGGCAAAACACAAGGATATCTTTGTTCTCTTCAGGAATGAACAAGGACTAACACGGAGCATATTGGACATAATTTTGGATGAGAGTAGCAAAAAATGCTTTAGAAAGCAGAAAGGCAAGTTATGCGAACACTAATTTGAATGTTATGAAACACAACGTTTGAGCATGCAAATTAATAAATGCCTAGCTCTGGTTATTTTATCTACCTGCAGTTTATATAAATCTTGCTAATTATTTTTAAACAAACTACAAATGCAATAAAATATATGCCACGTGGAAAAACACAACGGACATTCTTCAGCGAAAACAATGCATTTTGCTTCATATAATCTGCTGAAAGTGTAGATAGGGACAGCCAGTCCTACATTACCCCACATGTGTAGCAATAGCATTATCGAGGCTTACAAAATGATGTACTTTTCCAAACAGAATACTTTTAATAAGTTCCCCCATCCCTCCTCTTTTTCAAGGAAAAGGAAAGCTGTTAAAAGTTGTTCTATTTCACACTGTTTGCCCATTATTATACTGCTGAGACTTTCACTTGACTCTCGCGTACAATCTTATAGTTAAGGGGAAAGCAATGTTTCTACACAGATCACAACAATATGTATAGGCGCTTTTGTAATATGCATACATGTTTGATGTATTTGCTGGTGTTTAAGACATATGACACTATATGTATACATCAGAGAAGCAGAATAAAGACACACAAAGCACAGAGAAAAACAAAGCCGGAGAAAACTTTTAGCCTCATAAAATGGAAGAAGCGAATAGAGAGGAAGGGAGAGAGAATAAATAAAATCACCCAGAGTGAGATGGAGAGAGAGAATTCGAGCAAGTGAAAAGAAAGCAGCAGCAGAGGGAAAGCAACAAAAGATACATCATGTGCAATATACATACATATAAGTCAAGGGTGAAAGTGTGAAAGCTATATTACTATATTTGTAATAATACGCGTGTACGTGTGTATGTATCTGTATTAAAACTGTCCAAACTACAAAAAAACTTTTTCCCTTCTTTTTTTTCGGCATCTTTTTGGTGTGGTATAGTGGCTGCTGTTGTGTGAGATGAGGAGATTGTTTACTTGCTTTCTGTTTGGTTGGTTACCTCCTTTAACGAGAGAAGTTGATATTTCATACTCGGCAATGGTAGCTCCAGCACCATTGTTTCCAGTAACACGGATGATGTAATCCGTTTCGGGTGTCAGATCATTAATTTGGACCCTTTTATTATTGGCTCCCACCAGGGATGATGACAATGAGGAGAAGGAAGCCGAGGAAGATGAACCCGATGCAGAAGTAACTACAACTCCAGTTGCATCGCCTTGTTGACGCACTTTACATCAGTTTTTTTTCGGGGAATATTAACAGAGTTGGTGATTTCCAGATGGGAAAGCCGAAAGATGAAATGAGCAGGGTAATCAGAGAATCAAGTTGGGGTTGTACGGTAAGTTGAATCCGGAAACGCATAAACAGAAATAGAGGAAGAAAACGCGATTTTATGAGCATTACATTTCACCACTTTGTATTTATGTTATTTTTTTTCTTTTAATAACCCACGTAATAAAACAATTAATATTGTATGAGAAAGTAGAAAACGATTTCAAGGATTTCCTTTTCACAATATAAGTATAGTTAATTTGGAAAAGTGAAAAGTTGTTTATATCCAGACAAGGTCGTGCACGTGTGATGTAGTAAAAGAAAAGGGAAATGAATGATTTATTCGCAGTTTCCCTATAATGTTTGACTTTGGTATTTTTGCCACCATCATTTGCTTGCTGTGTATGGCGAAATTATTCAAAATACTGTAGCAAGAGAAGCTTTTCCTTTTTCTCCATTCATTTCTATTGAGAAATTTCATGGCAAATTTTTCGAAAATAAATTCAGCGAAAAGATACATTTAATCAAGGAAATGTGCCTACTCAAATCCTTCTCATTACCCAATCAAGAGTCAGCATAGGAAAGTAGAGAGATATATCCGCACACTATATAGTTCATTTTCCTTTCTAATAGACGTATGAGTAAAGAAGCAGATGTTTGTAATTACACGTGTCAGTTAACTGTCAAAGGGCTTACATGGGTTGAGTGAAACGGCAGCCAGAAAAGACTTTCACTTTCCATTGCCATTATGTGTAATTTACTTAAGTGTATTTTTATATCGATTGCATTCTCCACGCAAGTTCAAATGACATCTGGCTTCCGACCTGAATCATTGGATTGCATTTGTGTAAAACTTTGTCTGGCTACATCACACCGTAGTAAACACAAGGTAATTTGGCTTCATCAACGCACACAGAGAAACGAAAGAAAATGCTCATGAATTTCATTCATGATCATGATGCAATGGGTCGTACATAATGCAATGCTCTCCGGTTCCTTACCAATATTCCAACTACTAGAGGCCTTAGGCTTGTACTCAACAGAGAAGCCGGTGACTGGACAATCGGTTGAATTCCAAGCAACCAGGTTGAGCGTTATTGAGGATGAATTTGACTGGAGGAAATGAGCAGCTGTAGGCTTGATTGGCCGTGAACCTTTCGTTATTGCTGAAATGGTTTCACTGGGAGGTCCACTCCCAATTCTGTTGTAAGCTGGTTAGAAAATTCAAAATGCTCAAATTAAAAATTAGACTATGAAAATGATTTTCTGGCACAACAGTATTGACAATAAAACTTATATGAAAGTAAATACATTCTACACACACATGCAATGGGAATTCACAGGTGCAAAGCTCAATAATGTGTTAAAGTAAAATTATAGGACGACAATTCATTAGCACGTTTAATTACATTTCACAGCCTTCACTCACCTATCATAAAGAACTCATATGACCTCCCACAGCTCAGCACTTCAACCAGGTAAGTTGACAACTTTTTACTTAGCATTATTTCTTCCCACTCTCCTCCCACAGGTCGGAAATTTAATACAAATCCTTGGACTGGAGACCCACCATTATCCCCTTGTTTCCACTGTAAACGAACGGAATTTGCGGTGACGGCGGTTTGATGTAGTAGTGGAGGTGCTGGGGGAACTGTATGCAGACAAAGTCATGCAATAAACACAGTTACATCAGACTGTATAGAACAAATATAAAACAATAACAACGCCACGCACCTGGCCACCCACATATGGCTAACCTAAACTTTTTTGCCAGGAGAAAGTAATAATACAAAATGATATATTGTGTATTTAACAACAACTAAAACTTGGAACAAGTGGAGCGTGGGAGAAAATGTATAGATTGAACATGAATGCCATATTAACTTGATTACAAAGTTGATCAAGAGAATTGTTTGTGAATTTTCGGAAGGTAAAAATAAACACGGAATAGTACTATACCTTGTACGTGCAAAACATAGACGATATGATCCGATCCTTCAGGGTTTTTTATGAGACAACTATAATTTCCGTTGTCATTTCGCTGAACGTTTTTGATGTGAAGCGTATTGTTCTTGTCGATAAAGTACCGATTATTGCTGAAAAACACAGAAATATCAAAAGAAATATTTTATTCTACAGACCAAATTCATACATTTGTACTTTCACCACCACTACCTATTGTTCCTCTTTCTGGACGTATATTCACCAGGTTTCATAACAGGAACTGAAAGTGCTGTTACGATGAGTGATGAGTGACGTCAGCACAGTAAAATAAAACAGTTTTATGTCATCTCATCCTAATTTCCTAAAATAACCCTAATAAAATACCCAAATCACCAAAGCTTTTATCGCCAAATTTCGAGAAATTGAATGCAGGGTTTCATTGCGCACTTTTATCATAAACATCCAGTGAAACATAAACAATACTTGTCAAAACATCATCTACAGTGAGGAAAACATGCTCAAGTTTTAACTCGTGCTTAATAGAAGACATAAAATGTTAGTTTACTTGCATAAATGGGTGTTGACCCGGTTGTTTGTAAAATTAATGTACCCGGAGCTCCTTTTCCTCGTTTTCATCAGCACCATATTTATTATTCGTTTTTCCACTCAGCTCTTTCTCCTTCTACTGCTGTTGACCCTATTCTAGCCATATGGCAGTAGTAGTGAGTACTGCACTGAATGAGTAAGCATAATATTTTTGATCACCATCACCCAACGTTACACATACAAGGTATCAAAAAAAAGGGAAAAGAGCTTCACGACAAGTCTACTACTTGAGAACATTTCCCATAACCTATGCTCACCTTCCATTCTGTTCCAACCAGCTTTTTCCCTACAACATGACTATCACATTACTACATCTCGTCCTGGTCGGGCATCAGGTGGTACTGGTAATGTCCTCAGGTTATTGCATGACATGTCATGAAAACTATCCTTTTTTATGACATCCCAACTCCAGATATACTTTTTGTATGTACATCTTGTTCATGCACCACTATTCCTTGTTCTTATTCCATCACCATAATAATATACGTACCTATAATAACATTGATAACCCAATGGTTTTCTCTATATTATAACAACACACACGACAAGCATAACATATTATCATGTAGTACATACACTTGTGTAAAACTTTTTCCCCCATCTCTCTACCGCCTCTACCTATTCTCACAGGTTCCGAAAAAACTTTCTTTGGAAGCTTATTTTTTGCTTTCCCAGAAAAGAAAGTGTCACCGTATTATATTACATGGCACTTGGTTTTGGCTGTTGCTTTAAGCTTATTATGATGATGATGATGACGCTTGGCATTGCATGCTGCGTACGACAACTCCATTGCCATAATAATAATAAGCGTTACAAAAACCTATCTAAGGTCTAGAGGCTCCTTTTTGGTGCGCCCAGTATTACTTTCACTTTCAATGCGACTACTACCCAGTACTCACTGTTCTTGTCGTCCACCTTATAAGATGATATGCACAGCAAAAAAACGTGATAGTTATATCTGGTCGATTGTTGAATGTTTTGGAGGGAAAATGTGACAGTGTGGGATGTACGAGAGGGTATACGTATAGACATGTCATGAAATTTTCAAAGGGAAAACATTTCACCCATCCGTCCATTTCCCTACTTAAACCTATTAAAATGAACACAAAGGGTGTAAACCGCGAACAGCGACGGAGCTGCCGATGGAATCCTTATAAATCTCATGTTGAAAATCCTATAATGCATTTTCTTTTTACTCCTACGAGTCTTGTTCCACGAATATCTTACGAATTGTGGGTGAACGATCCCCTGAATATTCAAAAGCGTTCTAAAGATAAGAAAAGACATATTGCATTGTAGGTGAGCTTTTTTTCGCAAGAAACAGTTCGACGGGTGATGGCAATGAAAACGGGGTTATTATTATTACAACCTTTTTTATTCTATCTCTTGAATCAGCTTATTGTGCATGTCTACACGATGATCTGCTGACGATGATAGGCACATGGATGAAAATCTGAACACTAAAACCCACATGATGCAGCAGCAGCGTCCTGAATTTTTAAGCAATATAGAAGGAATATGAATATTTTAAAAGAGGCAGTTTGGAAACCATTTTTTTATCTAAAAATATCCATCAGTTGTAACAGCAAAAGTTGTGATGGGATTTTGGCTTAGGAGCCTACATTACCATTATTATATTATTCAGTAAATGGTCACACTAACTTGTAATTAGGAAAGATCACCATCTTAGGAATCAGATCACGAAGTATGCCGTGTGAAAACGTAAACTATCAGGACACACAGTCATTACTTTGATTATTTCAATTCAGCCTGGCTTTCAACGGAATTAAGGCACATAGCAGCACACACAATGTAAACTGTGTGACACTATGTATGTGGGTCTGCTTTTGTGAAAAATTTCTCTTTCTACCCGACTTCCTTCTCTCTGTTCTACCATCTTTCTCAATGTTCCCACACCATTTTATATTCTTAATAAAAGTAAAACCACCCGCGGAGCGTTCTAATGCTTTGTGGTAATTAAGACACCAACGAACACATTACTTACCCGCCGTACATAATCAGGTCTCCACACAGCAGCACAAATCTAGGAAGAGAGTCTCAAAGTGCCAGGCGAGGAACAATAGGCATAAAAGCACCCAAAGAAAGCAAACACTTTCTCTCTGTAGTGTACTATTAGAACGCAGTGCTTACCTTGCTGGGTCAACGATCGTACCGCCACGTCTCCTCCAAGTAACAATGGGGGCAGGAACTCCAACTGTCAAGCATGGCATTAAAACATCAGCCTTGTATGGAGTAGCAATCACCTTGCCAAAAGATATGATCCCCGCAGGAACTGCACAGTGAATAAAAACATAGAAATACACACTCAAACTGATTCATTCTTATGGAGCAATTTAGTGTTACACATTTCGTTGCAAAGAGGAGAAGAAAGTGAGAGAGTGGAAAGATCCTTTTTCTCTTTTACATCAAACTGTCATTAAGCTCATTTTTTTGCCCTTTCGACAAAAAATATATTATTTATTCCAATCGTTTCCTTTTTTCCATTTAGATTACACTTTCTGAAGGGAAAAGTGTGCATCGCACTTTTCCGTTTGGTGAAGAAACAGTGTCTTAAAGGAAGAGAAGGGAAACATAAATGGGAGCAGCATTAGCAGATTCTTCTCCTAGAATCGCATATATATACTTTATATACAGTGTCTTGAAAAATGGAAAATTCAAAAAGAATGTGAGGTCATGCACATACATCTGCAATATGAGAGTAAAACGTAGAAAACGTACTTATATTATTTTTACCCACGGAGGTAGAAGTAAATGAGACGGAAGGGCTTCTGGCTCCTTCTCCAATTCTCGTCTCAGCCGTTACCCAAGCCTCATACTTTTCTCGCCTTTTCAAATCTGTCACTTCGTAATTCCAAGTGGACGGTTCTACAGTCTTCTTCACTGTTCGTAGTTCCCTTCCCGAATGATCCAAGATACGAATGTACACATGGAATTTGACAATCCGTCCATTTTCGTTTCTGGGTCTTTGCCAACTGACTATGACGGATTCCGGTGAGGCTGCCATTGCTTTTATCCCTGCTGGAGAGTCTGGCACTACACAAAGTACATTGATGGCGACAATGAGCACCACGATAATCACACGAGATATGGTCAGAATTATGGGAGCAAAGGGTATACAAGGCCAACTAATAAATTCAAGCATATAATCGCACGTACGTAAGAGACAAGAAACAATAATTAAACTCTTACAGCATAACTATTTTATAGCCTTAACAGTCATCCGTAGAGTTGATACTCTTGATACTCTTTCTTCACGTATAACATTGTTAATACTAAAAGTGTTAGCCACCGCTATAGCATTTGTGAACGTGCTCACACGTGCAAACTGCAAACCTTGCTACTTGCTTAGCACTGGATACTTTATCGCAGGTCGGTGTATAAAATCTCGACTTGAGCAACTACAGTATCTTGGGATATCCTGATCCTACTTCCTTTCAACTTCATTCGAAGAGTTGTCTCAATGTATTGAATTGTTAAGAGTTGAATTTCGTACTAGCAAAGGAAATATCAATGGACAACTTTTCGCTCTTTCATAGTGTAAGAAACAAAATATCCTCCAGTTTACATGACATGGAATACATGGTTCTTGAAAATCAAACAGAGCAAGAAAATCATTCGCCGATTCTTCCACCACCAACACTTCTGATGCTTCCTCCCCATGCTTAACATGAAAATACCTTCGTCCTTTCCGATATGCTTACTACTTGCTATCCAGTGTGAGAGAAACAGAGTAATAAAATGACACCATAAATCCGAGGTGGCATATAATAATTGTCGCATGCATTCCTCCTCTACGTACTCACATGCACACACACATGAAAGTATCACGTCCAATGTGTAGAGAATTCATACTTAGAAAAATATCCAGCTCTTGGTGTGATTTTAGATCTGCTGCAAAACAGCAGAGTCTGTGTGATCAACAAAAAGTTTTTCGAGAGTGCGTCTGTTCCACTTTCATGCAAAAAGATCAAAACCATTTTGCGTAGAAAGGCATATCATTTATCGTTTAGTTTTCTTATTTACGTAGAAATAGCAGCGTACTAGAGCTTATAACTAAAGCACTCAGCTTTACAGTGGATATTGGCAATAATACTAATAATAATGGGGAAAACGATAGATATTATTGTATTTTCAAACTTTGCTACAAACATCACACCACATTACCCCACTGACAACATTAACAGAGTGAACCAGTTTCTAAACGGGTTTGTAGTCGCTTGTGCTGATTCCTTCTCCAGGTTATACAAATATAATAAAGTTCCACAAATTCTCGAGTGAAAGTAATGAAAACTTCAAACATATGCTCGTTATACCAACAATTGAAAACCGGAAAGTGAGGGAGCATGTGTTTAATGCTTCCTAGATTACTTTTCATTCAAAATAGAATGCATGAAACAGATTGTTTAGTTCCTCGTTTACTTTAGCTCTATCATTACAACTATTTGTTAAAACAAGGTCAAAATTTTCTCTACACTGAACCATCTCTGTAGAAATGTTCGACTTTCACAGCTTCAGAGAATAGACGTATCACTAGGCATTCCAAAATTGCACACAGCTACTCACAGTCCATTTAGACGTGTAATGGATTTTAATAGAACAATTTTAGATCAAGTAGCTGGAGTAGGCTTGTAATCAGGTATTTAAACCCTTCATAAACGTCACTTTCACTTCAACATCTACCACTCTTCTAGTGGCGGTCTTTGTGCATGTGTAATAAAATGCAGCGGAGAAAGAATTTACACGTCGATTCTAGCAGCTACATACGACTGTACTTTATATCCGGATCTGCAGCGTGCAGTGGAGTTTTGTTGCTCAAACCATCCATGTCTACTTACATCGGTCGTGGTGTGCTCTGTGCACCCAACAAATAGCTGTAATAAGCTCATGATCATGATAGAGGAAATGTAATTTTATCCCATATCCTGTTTACAGTAAAAAGCAAGTATCTACAGCAAAAGCTACTATGAAGGCTAGTTTGGAAAACACAGAAAGAAAATAAAGACATAATAATGACTACGAGTTTTATTACAGATGATGCTATAAAACACAGTATAACACAAACGCACCTGACTCCAACGTACGGCAAAAAATGGGCTGACTGAAAATGCCATCGCCAACGGCTGTTGCTGCTGCTACTGATATGCTGGAAATAAATTTAAAACATTGCACAGTATAATGTTGGTCATATAAGGTCCAAATTTTTTATCGCGCATTAGAAAATAAAGTGTGCATGTGAAATACACCATGCGGTCATTGTCACGGTCATACATAGAGCATACATGGTTATTAAGAAGTGGTCTCAAAAGACAAATCATAATATTGGTGATCTGCTTGAAGACTACGGTTAACTGTTAAAATTTGAACTGTTGTTCAGTCAAATAGAAGAGTTCATCAGAAAGAAACATAGATAACTAGCTAACTTAGCTCTTGGAGAAAGCTTCTTCTAAAACAGTTTGAGCATATAAATCCAAAACTTATTTTATGCTTGTGCATACGCAAGGTAATATGCGTTACATTATACGGACTTTGCCATTATGTCTTCCATCTCACCTATAGTTTGTATAAGGTGTCAAGCCATGAGCCACAGTGCTGGTAGTAGTTAGGCGGCTGTCAAGTTCCAAACCTTTAGCACCAGATGGGAACCCAGTTCCCACCTCATTACCACCATCTTAAAACAGACACACACATACATACACATAGATTAAATACAACTCAAACAACATTTCTCTACATAGACAGCAAAAATGCTATGCAATAGCTTCCATTACTAGCTTCACGCTTTCACCTTCTTTGCCTGTTTTAACTTGCTACGTTCAGTTACAAATTGAGACACTTTTCCTCTGAACCTTTTTTCTATTGCGTTTTAGTAAACAAGCCATCCATTCATTTTTCTCTCTTCCAAGCTCTAAAACTTTCAACGTGTAAATACAGTATACGCATATGAAAACAAATATATGCATAAAATGTCACGCAGGCTTACATACCTAATATAGTTTCGCATCTTTCATTTACTCCAAATAGAGTGGAAACAAGTATAAGCATACAACTTAAAGTATACGCATTTTTTGGGCTTTCATCTACACTTTTTCGACATTCGTTTTCTTAAATTATCGGAATTGCTATCGAGGGACAACTTTTTTTCCTGTCAAGAAGTAAGAAAAAGAAAGGAAGTACATGAAAAGACTCCATTCAGCTTTTAGAACTAGTCACACGAACTGGAACGGAATGCAAGCGTGTATTCTTCTTCTCATCATTGCAATACGTTAAGAAAGTACCATCGACTAACTACTTTTCTTTTTTATCATACCTACGCTGTACGCTACAGTGTTTTCTTTCTGTACTAAAAGTTTATCTACTTTGAACGCGAAGGAATTTCCACTATTTCATTTGACACTTTTCTCTGAAAAAATAGAAAGGCGAGCTTACATGTAAGTATCGCGTGCAAGGCGCGTTTCTATCTATTTCCTTCATCATCATCTCGTCTTCACTAAATTACATATTATGCAAATAAATATCTGTCAACATAATTCAAATGAAAAAAAGTGACTTACTGTTGTTCCCGCTCCCAGTTGCTCCCCTAGCATTGGATCCAGTTCCAGCAAAATAATAAGATATGGGATATTCATCCTCATCGGGAACAGCATCGAGGACGACCCGGAACGACACTATATTCCCATGGGCGTGTTTCCTGGATGGCGGTTCCCAACTCACGGTGACACTATGAGCTGTCGAAGAAGAACAACTGACATCCGACGGGGCGGCACTGGGAACTTGTTGCGTACATGAGTTGCATAAAATGTCATTATTAGCATTTTTCATGTTTCTCCACTATACCATGTCATCAATATCAGATGGAAAGTTGGTGATGCGTTTTTTTTCTACAAAAATATCCTATTATGAAAGTCTATTGGTAAGTATAGTGTGTCAACTGTCAATAGCTTAGTCATTCACACTTTCACTCTACCCGTCATCATCAAAACTTCCAGAACTGCATTATTCCGTGAAAGAAAAATATTTGTTTGGTACAATTCTCAAGTCTTCCTATATGCTTCGCAATTTCCGCCCAAGTTTTTGAGTTTTTCTTCAAGGATACAAGTCGAAGTAGAATTAGGGAATGCATAATTAATTAAAATAGATTCGTAGCAAGTTTGCGGAACAAGGGACCATTATAGCGACTACACTAGAATGTTTAATTATAACGAAAAAAGTAAACAAACGCACTTCTCGTCGAGTTAAGAAAACGCCCTTTTCTCTTCAAAAAGAGACATAATCTTACTCCATTCTTCACTCGAGTTTTTCCTTTAACTTTCTTCTCCTTTGGTTAAAAACATAATAACATAAACAGGGACATATGTATACATTTGGTGTGTATAGTCGTAACAGTAACTTTTCTCCTTTTCAATCCGAATTAGAAAAGTTTTCCCAGTTACTCTTTTATCAGTTTTAAACCTAAACGAAAGTACGTAGCCACACTACTTTCACTATACGTCTACTCTTTAGGAAAAGAAAAGTGGGTAAAATTCCAAAGGGATGTAAATGTGTACCATAAAGTAAATGAGATGGGTTCTGTTGTTGGTCGCTCTTACTTCTTCTTTTCTATTTTCTCACACCTCTAACACATATGGGGAACAATGGCCACTACCAAAATACCTTCTTTCTTTGCAGAATTTTTCCTTGTACGAAGTACAGGAGAACAAAGAAAGAAGAGAAATTTTTTTAAGATCCCAATGGACGCAACGACGAGAACAAAGGAAAACTAGCTGGGACAGTGACAAACGTTTAATAGACACAGGCACTTATTTTGCCCTGCTTCATACAACGCAACCACCGTGACGTCGCTGACTATCTATGCGAATCTGAACTTTCCTAACAGTAAAATAACAAACAGGGTAAAGGGTTATACACTCTGGTTATTATTACAACCTCACATCCTTCTCTTCTTCTGTCATGTTTTGTGCAGTGACGCAAAACCAGCTTTGCTTTCTTTCTCCTCTTCCCTATGAAATGAGATGAGAAGGCAAAAAAAAGATGGAGAAAAAATGCAATCATACAAATGAACAACAAGAGAATAGAGAAAATAAAAAGTTTTTCAACAAAACTTTTTTTCTCTGTCTAAGGCAGAAGGTGACACATATTATCTACCTTTCATACTCTTGTTTTAACCTAAAAATACATATTATTACAGATGCCACGCCAGCTGACTAAGAGTTCAACTTACTACTACAGTTACTAAATAACTTTCCAGAGTACTTTTCCTTTCCTACCATTCCCCATCGACCTTGGCAAACTTATAATCATAAAATGTTTACTGGCTTGTTTTAAAATTGAGAAGATTTTTCTTACAACATTTTAATAACAAAACATGTTTTTGAGTGGAACAAGTTTTTAATAAGTAGTAAAACGTATGAAAATGGTTTTCTGCTCGTATAAGAAACTTTCAGAGTGAGTGCTAGCAAGGGACCGTTCAAAAGTACGTAATGTTTGAAAGAATCATAAATATCTGGAAATAAACAGACGCACAAACAAAAGTAGCTTGCATAACAAGCAGCAATAGTACATGTCATGGTTTATATGAGAAGTCTGTGAAACAAAGCATGGGCAAGAAGTTACAAGTTTTAATCTGGTGATTTCCATGCACATATTTTACAGAGAAGGAATGATTTCGTAAGCAGTTTTTGTTTGCAGAGCTGTTTGTCATCGTTTTCAGTTGGGATTTGGGATTTTGCTCTTTCCAAAAGTGTTTACCTATTATAAAATATTGATCTGTGTTATTTGTATTTGTATGCTTCACTTTCCCTAATAGCCGTAACTTTTCAAGATGTACTTATCTACAGTAATGTTGGATGTTATATTGTAGCGAATGTATGCATTTGATATTTTGTACGCGTGCTTTTCACTCTCCACTTACCATCTTCTAGAGTGGCCGCAATTGAAGAAGAACTTGTGGGCCCTTCTCCCAGTTGATTGTACGCTTGGACGACCACCTCATACTCGGTGAACTTGTCTAAGCCACTGAGAATTGTGCTCAAGACTGGAACGGACTGCGTAGGACCACTAGCACCACTAGAAGATCCACTGCCACCACTTACTGGAGACGATGAAGAAGACGAGGAAGAACCTGAAGAGGTGGATGATGATGATGATGCTGTTGCTACGGATGAAATGTCCTCTTGGGTATTTTCAATCCTTGTCCAGTTGTACAATCCGATTTCCTCACTGCTCCATGCACATCGTATATGAAATCGTAAATAAGGTCAGTAAAGAAGAAAATAGTGGTGGAGTGGGAATACGTGTGTGGGGTTGGTGAAGTCAGAGATGTAGCAATCCCGGTCAAGCAAGTAAACAAACGAAAATCACAACAAACTCGATTTTATCATCTATGAACAAATGCTCATTTTAGCTTTTGTTTTCAAAGTACATATTTCTAAAGATGATCATCATCAGTATATGCAATAGAAAGTAGCTTTTGTAGCCAGTGTTATTACATGCCTATAAGGATGTTTCAATTCTTTCTTGTTACGAGACATTTAAGGAGGAATGGGAGAACGGAACATTTGCCGGGAATGGCGACGCTCATTAGTGAAACGCTGCCTTTCAAGCCATAAACCTAAATATACGTGTTATGCGTAAAATATATTGGTGGTCTTGGTCTCCTTATCTTTGATTTTGACTCTTGCTTTTCATAAGAGATAATACGAAATAAAAACCACAACAGAGGAAATCGCCCAGAAATACTACGATATACCTAATTTCTAAATCCAAGTTCTGATTTTTACGTCAAAAAATTTACAAAACATTATAGATTTTCATAACGGAAAATTTTAGAGATTTTTGCTGTTCCAATTGTACAGATACACGTTTTTATTTCCCAGCCACTACGGTTGTGGCTTTTAACGGTAATCTAGTCAACGTGACTGTTGTACACAATAGCGATACTCATAAAGAACGGAAAAGAGCACTTTTCTCTACAGAAAAAAATTCTGATGACCACTGCATTACTGAGAATTGCACACGTTTTCTACGTGCTACCCTTTACATTATCTACGCAGCACTGGTTTTGTTGTCTCTCTGAAAGATCTCGGCAGCTAAACTACGGTAAGAAAAGTGAAACGGAATTTGGAAACGATGTATTGTAAATTTCCAGGAAAGGAATAAAAGATTGAAGAATAGCATTTTTGTTACGTGCAAGTCTTTTTCTGTAGTTACAAACTCTCTTACTATAATACACAATGTGATGGTGAAAGTAAAGAGACAAAGGTGAAACGTTTCCGAGTTTTCGTTATTTTTGCTTACTCGTTTTTCTTAATCATTTAAAAAATAAGGACCAGTTGTGTCACCGTGAAACATCTAACATAACTAAGGCCACTATAAGCGTGACCTGTCAATTTAAATGATCATTTGTGTGGAACAAAATGAAACATGATGACACCATTTTTGTCCGACAAGCCACACCATTGCATAATGCGGAAAGGCAGCGTGTCATAATTTGTTTTTGTTGTCAGGTTTGATATGAGGAAAGTTACATTACCTGGTTCGCTTGAGTCCAATATTGTAGCCGAGTATCACTCCGTGACGGCGATCTTTAGCTGGTGGCTGCCAAGAAATCCTAAGCTCTGTGGAGGAAACTGGTTCCACGGTCACGTACTGGGGTGGACCACTTGGAGGCTCCCCATCCGTTGTTACCTGTTTCATAAGAAGAAAGCAAAACAAACTTGCTACACTCTTTGGTTAGAACGAATTAGTTTCTTTCAACCCTCAAGTTTTGCAACAGCTTGTTTCTTTAAAAGAAATTTTCGCAAAACAATAAAGCACACTTTAAAATGTCTAGTGAGCGTAGTGCAAACTTCAAAGTGCCTGGCGCCTATATAACCATTGCAAAAAAATGTTTGTGAGGTAGATTAACATACGAAACAATTGAAGAGAACTAAAGTACTAAATTTGTTATGAGTCGACACAAGTACTAAATTTGAGAGTGATCATTCACAGAAAATTAAAAGTTTTCATGGTTCGAAGCAACCCAAACCTCCTTTAAATTGGAATGTACCGCAAAATGTTTTCCTGTATATTATAATATGATATTTGTCTTGATAATATGTAAAACTACTTTTGTTGGTACTTTAAACTTTTGAGTTAACAAAATCCGTATGATTTCGTATAACCAGAACCACTAACCTCAAAGACCTGAGTAGGTTCCGAAGTGCCAAGCTGGTTTCTAGCCTGGAGACGAAAGTGATAAGTGACAGCGGGCTGGAGCCCACTGACGACCAAAGAGTTTTGATCCCCTGAAGTGGATTTCCGTCTTGTTGTCGTCTCGCTCCACTTTTCTGAAAACACAGTTCATAATAATCTCATCATAAATGTGATCCTCTTCTTATAAAAACAGCTTTGAGACGTGGATAAAATAACTCGTTCATACTATATTATACCTCTACGTATAATACTTGCACAGCATTTTAGCAGTTTGAAATGGAATACATGTATATTGTGTGCGGTTTCTGGTATAAGAAAAAAACAGAAAGCGGAGCAAAACAAGGAGGCATACGAGGAGTTTGTTTAAAGAAAGCAAATTCAGTTTTTAAGTTTGCAAAATTTGATCACGGAATGTAAATCTCATTCATGCAATACACTGATTAAGAAACCTCACTTCAACATTTCTTAAAATTACATAGAGCTTACTATATTTTTGCAAGCTGATCTCATACGCTTCTTGATCTTGATTAAATATGTCCATGTGAAATAATTTTGTAGACCTACAATTTTTTTTAAAGAGATAGCGCAGCTCTCATATTGGATGGTGCAAGAGACAACATACAAAGGAAGTCTCAAAAAGCAAGCATGAAGAATTCCAAATGGAACATGCAAGCACTGACATGGGAGAGTGTTGATGGGAAGGACGAGTTTCCCTTCCTCATAATCATCAGCAGCATCATCCTCAGTACCATCATTACAGACAGAGTTTTAATGGGAAAACTCATCCACAATGAATTTGTGAGGGAAACCGAGTGGAATTAATGAGATCAACTTTTAAAATATGCTTGCTTTGCTTGCTCGCAATTCCTCCTTCTGCTGAAAGTCTTCTTTAGTCAGTGTTGTTGCTACTTACAGTAATATGCAAGCATGTATACTCGTAGTTAAAGCTCAGCTGAATGGCTTGTGATGTTGGAACTTGAGTTCCTTTCTTGTGATTCTTTATTTTTCATGTGGTGAAAGTGCGTAGTGGTACTGACAGTTTTCCGCTTTCACTGAAACAAACTCACTGTAAGTAGTTTTCTAACCGACAATCTTCTACTCAATACAAACATGTTGCGTAAGCTTAGACAACGATAAATAAATGAACAGAAGAGAGCATAGTTGGGTATTTCCCAGGCCGATATTTCATAACATAGTGATGGTAAAGGAAGAAATCTATAGAATGAGAGAGGGCATTTCTTAGTACGCACCCACACACTTTATTTTTTTGCATGATGTGGTTTTCTTTTATTTTTAACGAGGGACTATAAATATACTGACAAATAAGCAGTTTATATAACCAAAACAAATGGGTAAACAGGTGAAAATACTCATGGCGTGTTACACAATGACATAGACTAAATACTTTACAATTGGTCTTCAAAATGTGTAGCGTAAAAGTATTCAAATGATTCAATCATTTTCTCAAACAATGTTTCAAAGTCCTCCTCCATTACGCTCAAGTAAGCTCAACCAAAAAATAAAACTTTCTCCTTCAAACTTGCAAAATAAAAGTTAAAAAAAAGTGCTTTTAATAGTCGTCCAAAATAAAATTCATATTCAGATGAGATGATTTTGCCTGAGTGTACTTCAGCTTCAGCGACATTTTTTAATTCATGTTTTTGGCATTATATATAACCAATGCGTACGGGACATTAAATTTAATTAGTTCAAAAAACGTGTGCATCGAAGCAGTTATGCGTGATCATTGTTGTGTTTGTCAAAACTCATAACGTCTAGTAGATTCATTTGTAAATACCAGCATACCTTCCCAAGTTAACCATTCTTAAAAAACTACTAAAATTAAGACAAAGGCATATTTTGGAAACAATTTTTACGTCAAAAAACGTTATAGTTTTTGCAAAGCTGGCACAAAGTCGGTTTCGGTTTTACAACAAAAAATGTTTGTGCTCATAAAAACTGCATATAGAGAACATGAAAGTGGTTACGGAGCAGTATAATGCGACATCAAATGGAACCCGTAAATTCCCTACAATATCCTTAAAGAAGTAAAGCAGCAGCATCGTCGCCATCATCATCAAAACCAAGCCACAAGCCAAAAAGAAAGCAAAAAGTACAAAGAGCAAAAAAGAGCAATAGAAGAAGCACCGCGTCATTGAATGCTCTGCTGTTGCCACTACTAATCGCTGGTATTAACAGCGAATATACGAAGGTACCTACTACCTATACGGTTTCAGATTACCATTACCACTACTCTTCGTATATATGAACTATAAACTGCCACCCATAATATAATGGTGAATTGGTAACAGAAAAATAAGAAAAAATACACACGTTCATATTACTAAAGTTTGAGCAGCTACCACCAGCAGACATTGCTGCACATATTATCGCCATTATTGCCGCATTCACAGTACCACTGTCACCACACATTGGGAATTATTAAGTATCAGAATGTTCTAACTTTAGTACTCCCTCTTTTTTCTGTCCATCTGTTTTTACAAGATATAAAATAACGCTTTAATAGTTTTTAATGGTATTTAAGATACATGTCACCCAGTGTAACTAAAAATGCGCCAAAGATTTAAGGCTTAGTGTATTTCTGATTTCCTATTCCTCCACCCCATACTTTCAAAATTATGTGCAAACTTTTTGCGACCGCTACTTCATAGTTGCTTGTGCGGTTTATAGTATTGTAAACACTTTCTTTTGCCAAGAAATTTCATCTCCATCATCCAGCTTAGCTTTTTATTCTTTCTTTTCCCCTGCCAGTATATACGAATGAACTGTCATCTATGATTCTGGATTGCACTTTAACGGTTCTCTAAAAGAAACATAATGTCATGTTTTGATTTAAGCCTTTGCCATATTGCTCTGCCGTACAATGTGAGGGTAAAGCCTAGACAGTTGTACATGTACATAGTAATTTCCAATTCAACTTTGATACATCTTAATCTTTTTTAACTTCTTGCTCATGTCTTTATAAGATGTGGTATGCGATGATGTGCGATGTGCACACACCAATAAATCATCATGAAAAACTGAATAAAAAACTGCAATGCAACGCACTTGACATTTCAGTAGCGTTTCACAATGATACGTTTGTAAATCTAAGGGTGCGTGATTCACAATAATAAAGATACAGATTTTCCCCATTTGTGTCATATTTTCACTTCTTTTATTCTGAATAGAAGTAGCTCTTATATAGTCAGATGATATTACATAGATGCGTTTCCTCTCTCAGTTGGACTGGAACTATTATTTCATGTTACATAGTGATGTAATGTTAATTCACGCACCACGCCACACTAAAAATATGTGAAGTTGTGTATCAACTCATTCATCCGTTCAAGCGTGATATGATGGTGATACTTAAAAAATAGACACAAAGTCCAAAAGGAGCTTTCTCTTTGGAATCTGGCTGGATCTCATGGGGTGCAGTGAACGTTTTTTCATTGTGTCCTAAATAATATATCATGTTCCCTGGTAAAACTAGAGAACATTATTCTTTGCAGGTTCTTATCATTTTTAGCGATTATACATTAAAATGATCATCATTAACCGTAGTGTTGTCTTTTCATATTTTTTAGTTTCAATTCCCCCTTATCTATCTCGAAAGGGTAAAAATTCTGAAATAATACAACCTTTCATAATATGGTGTGTGAGTTAACAGATGCGATAAAACTGTCAGCACATGATCGCAAAGAATAGGGAAATCTTCACCTTCTTCTAAGTAAGTAATACCGTTAATTCAAAGGATATTTATTCACAGACACAGATTTATTGATAAGCCTCGTCACTGTCCTTAAAGGAACAACCCATAATCCTTCCCTATTATTCGGGCTCTCGTTCTCATTTATTTCAATCTCCTCAAATGCCCCATTGTCCTCATTTCATCATCCACTTTAATCTCCCTCTTTCCCCTCTTCATTCATAAAAATCCTTAATTGTGTGCATGCAAACATTCTGAATTTTATCTGAATAACGTATGGGTGGGAGAGAACAGGTAAGCATTTTGTTCTTATACAACTTTTGATTGCATCCATCATCATCACCGCCACCATTTTATCATGAAGAGCTTTAATCTTTACACTACGTTTCAGAATATATTTTGTACTAGGGGAAGGATAATGACGTGGAAAATGCTACTAAAGCATATTTTTTTTATTCTTGGATTAAGTAAAAATACACATACCATTTACAAATATAGTTGCCCAACAAAATGAATTCTCACAGTGCAGTACAGTTATCATTTATGATTCATTTCGTAATTCTCTCTCATGCTTATCGTCTACGAAAAGGGCGTTCTGAAAGGCTTAAGAATAAGGTTGCAGCATGATATTTAAATGAGAAAATGGGAGGGAGAGCCTGTGATAAGGAACGTGTTGATAGAATCCATTATGTGTTGGGTGGGATTGTGCCTTTTCCATAAAAGTAAAGGGTAAAAACGATATAAAGATACATGTACAGATGCATAGTTCCTGATTTTTTTAGACCAGTCAGCGATATAAATGTAGAAGTGGGAGAAAGGTATTTAAGAGGAACGCTGACTAGGAACTGGTTTGCCTGATCACAACAGATCAGTAGTAAAAGTTGTGTTAGTAGCATAAAGTATCAGTGAATCCGAATGAAAATAAAAGTAACCTGCTTCTAGCCCGATTCCTATAAAGCAACGCAGTAAAGAAGAGCTCCTCCTAACCGATGTTCTGATTTTGCTTCCGTCAGCATTTTCACTTTCTCAGCTGTCTGCCAACCAAGCAGGTTATACATGCCTGATTTTCAGAATATGCCATAAAATAAAATGTGTCCATATTCTGTATTATACAAACTAGTTTTCCCCTCCTTTCGTAGTAAAAAGTAAAATTACTACTGAGGAGGAGTTGCAATAAGGTAACATAAACACGTAGCAAAAATACTAGCATAATTTTTCCTTTACAAGAAGGGGATCCCATTTGAAAATCGGTTTTCTTAGTATTTTTTTAAAGAAAGGGAGAAATATACAGACAAAAAAGGAAGCGTAAGCTTACAATTATTAAAATTTCATGGTTCCTTCAGTTCTTCTAATATGCTAAGCATGTGTATCCCTTTTATTCAAACCCTGTGTGTGTCTAAATCTCTCTTATTTCATTCCTTACCTTTCTTCACGCATTCTTAAAAGGACGAACGTGGAAGACAACATACAAAAAAGCAAGTAAAGCAAAGCTTAAGTTTAATAATATTTCTTGCTTAGATGAACAAAGCAGGGATTTTGTGGAATAATTTTTTCCTCCTGGAAGCAGGGAAATGTAACGAAGGGATAAAAGGATGCGTGTGTGTGTTTGTACTCTATGTAGTATAAAGTATAATGCAAAAAAGGTTCCTTTTTTTGGTTTTGTTGGATTCGCAAGCAAGGAAAGGTATTAAAAAGATGAAAGCCTCGTATTGAAATAATGATAATATAATAATAAAAACCTTAGTACTCGGAGGAGGAGAGAAATAAGTCGAGAAAACTATTGCTTGCAAGTAGCAACACTAGAATAACGTGGGATAGATGTATGTATGAATGTATTATATTGTGCATCTACATTTATCCAACAATTTGAAAAATGAAAATCACTGTGTATGTGTAGATACGAAAGATTTTGTAAGTTGAATAAATCGTAAAACTGGGAACATACCTGAATCTTCTTTGAATGAAAGGACGTAGTCTAAAACATGTGCATCGTTTTCTGCTGTTGGTGTAGCCCAAGACAGCACAACAGATCGGCTGGAGTGCTCAACCGCTCGGAACTCTTTGGGTGGTTGGGGACGCTCTGAAAATTTGCAAATAAAATATGTAAGTCTACAAGTTGAATGATCTGCTTAGCAAACCGGAACTGATGGAAGTAAAAATGCTGCTGGCTGTGTTGTTGTGAATTTTTTATTTTGTACAAGTACAACTGGTATGTATAATATGCATTTTTAAATATCTAACCTTGAACAAGTAGTGATACACGCAGAGAATCATGACCGAATGAATTCCTGAAAATACAAACATTTATTATTTATAACACAGGTATGTGCCATTAACAAAACATTCTATACGATAATGGTTTTTCTTTCACATACACAGCAACACATTCTAAATCACCGCGATCCCCCAACGAAACTTGTTGAATGATCAGTTCAGATATCGCAGGCGAACCTGGTCCCGCACCTGGTTTACTTTCTACCGAATACCTATTGCAAAAATGTGATTTAAACATGAAAACCTTAATAAAGTCTTGAAATCTTTAATTTGTGTGACTAGCCTTCTTATGCGACTTACCTATTGTCATTTGTTTCATTTAAAGGAACACCTTTCACATTCCAGGATATTTTGATAGGCTCATCTCCTTCCGCTTCGCAGCGGAGGCGAGCAACTTCCCCACGGCGCACCATTTCCTTTGGGGGTCGTGTTCTAATTCTTGGAGCAGCTGAAAGTTTAAAATGGAAATGCACCATAAGTGTTTATCTTTGTCAGTTATGTGTGTTTTCAGGGATTAATTTTACGCATCTTATCTTGCGATTTCATTTTATACGTCCGTTGTATATGATATGAAGACGCACAATGTGTCGCTCGTCATAACATAAAAGTGATTGCTAGCCACTATCGTTTTCCATAAACGCACTTTCACTACTCATATTATGAAGTACCGAAGCTGGGAAATACAATTTATTCTTTTTCTAGAAACAAGAATAGCCTACAACGTTTACAATATTTACAGCCTGTCGGTATGTAAAATGAATCTTTTCAAATGTTTTAATATATCACTGTTGTACTAGCACCAGGAGAATCATACCATTCATTTCGTGTTAGGGCAGTTATTTTCTATTCATCTATATAAAAAAAACAGTCTACCTATTTGGCTGCGTTTTGCGGCAACAAACTGCAAAAGCTCAAATATTCGAGTACTACAAACTGCCGGATAAAGCCACTTCATATGGATGCACTTTAAGTTAAACGAGAATCGAGAATATAGAGTTTAGTAGTCCTTCCTTGCTATCCTACATTTAACATGCTGGTCTGCTCCGAATTTTTTCCCAAAACACAAATGCAAAGGCCCAAAGCAAACAGGCAAAAGAATGCCATCCATAAAATTTACTTTTGTGACACAAAGACTCAAAGACTAAACTACACTGTGCATTACCAAAACAGCCAAGAGAAGAAAATATATGGGAGCGCGGCGGTAACAACAACAGCTGCATCATCAGTGTAGCAGTTACTCAATATCACGTACTTTTCTATCATTACTCTGGTACTTCTCCTTGCTTCTGGGTAAGCATACCGTATAATTTTATGGATTGAAAAACTATAACTTTTCCATGAGAAAGTGGAGTATGCATGTTTATTATGCATATATTTCAACGCATACACAATAATCCGAACTCCCTATTGGGATTTAAGATGACTTTATCATCAGACAAGACCCTGTCTAAAGGTCTATAAGGAACCCTCATGCTAAAAGAAAAACTTGATATCACAAGGCTTTCTGAGTGTATTAAGCCATGCACAGTCTGGTTTCTCTTACAACAGGCAAAACTATCAAGTCAATTTTTCTAGTCGATATGCTTCAAATCTCGTACAATCCATTCATTGATTCCTCTTTCTTCTCGCATCTTTTGATACTTTTTTGCATTATTTTTTTTTCTGAGAAAACATTCAAAACTTGTAGTATCGCCGTTGTAAAGTAAACGAGAAATGAGAAAAAGATTTTCAATACAAGCCGTGTGTATGTGTGTGTGTATTTGATGTGTTTGTAGTGGTAACCAAACTGATTTGTTCATTTTTGGCAACATCTTTCACGATTGCTTCGACATAAAATGCATATTGTAAGTCTGCATGTACATCTAATGTTCTTTTTTTTGCTTTCTCCAGCAAAAGTAGAGGGGTATTACTCCAAGAGGATTCTAAGACGTTACACAAAGACCATTATGTTTAAGGTCGACTTATGCTCAGTAGCTGGCTTTAGCGCAAGATAGGGAAAGCACATGGGAGAAAGCTAGAGAACCTGACCAAAGAGAAATGCCGAACTGGCATTGTAACAGATACTTTCACCATACTACATTATTATGCTCATAATATGCGTTTATATGTGCATACATGAAACATAAAGTGATATCAATAAACCAAGTAAGTCATCTCCCAACACTGAAATTCTCTTCAAAAATCTATTGCAACCAAAAATGGAGTAGATAGAATAAAAGTAACATAAAAGCATCCTTAAATCGATATCCACACGTTTCCTATATCGCTTTTCAAATGTATATAAATCTACAACACATTTGTATATTATTCGATGAATAAGAAGCCATATAATGGTCAACTATCCTCTCTGAATGATTCCCAATCTCCAGCTTTTTACATGAATGAGCAAAGAGAGAAAATGCATAAAAGAGAGGGATCGCTAGGCAAGCTGAAATGTGATATATGAAACAATTTTATCCTCGTCTCTTCCTTCTCTCTTCATGTGCATACGTATATATGGAATGTTACAATGCCTTGTCCAGTCCATTCGAGTATTCGTGACTAAAAATATGCTTTTATTTTTTCTTCACACACGTATCTATATTTTATGTACATTTTTTCTTTGCCTTTCTCCTTATTGGATTGCTCATTCATTCCTTGTAATACGACTGACTTGTTCGGATCATTCGAACAGCATATATGTTCAATTGTGGCTTTTGTTGTGGCTCTCCTTACGTTTTCTCATTCAGGCAGTTCCATAAAGCCTGGTAGTGGCGGTGGTAATGGAAACATATACATCTAATATCGGATACATTTTCCAGTGGAGGAACACTATTTGCGATGCTCATCGCCTCTTGAGAGTACGAATAAGAGAGACATTACGACTCCATTCTCATTTCCTACACAGAGATATTATATAATAACAAATGTGGAATCTTCCTTTTTCCATTGAAGGGCTTCCTTACGACCAACCAAGTACCACGCTCCTTGGCTTCTTGTACATATTTGCTTTCACTCACGCGAACACATATTATATATTATTATTTGGCCTGTCGTATGGACTTGAAGCGCTAATATTAAAAGAAATGGAGAGATCTTGTTGAGTATTTCCTAGTTCTCATCTTCGTCTTATATAATAAAAATGAGTAGATATAATAAATATCTTACTGCATAAAAAATAAAATCCAGATAACAAACTCTCTACTTGCACACATACCTACCTATCCATACATTCCTCCACATTATTACCGTTACAAGTACAGATAATGCTCATTCACAATCACACACCAGTTTCCTGGTAAAAAGTGCCATCATAATGGTAGTAGTATGGAAGAGGCGAACAAGGAGAAGATTTTATACATGTTTTATCTTCTATATATAAATAAATAATTTCTACTCGAAAAGAAGATGAAAAAGCCAGCCAGGGCTAAACCAGTGGAGTGAAAAGATGAACGCAGAAATGAGAAAGAAGATTCTCTAGTGATGTTCCAAATCTGAAGGAGGAAATATGTACGTACGTCCCATAAAGTTTTACACTATTAGGAAAAGAGTGATACTCCATATTACAAAAGAGAAAATGAATGTGTGATAGAAAGATAAGTACTCTGTGCAATACGTTGCTTTACAGGAATATATGTACGTGTTCCTTCTACTTGATAGAGGACAGCAGTATGTGCGTAAGGCAACAGTCAACACTGGAAACTTGCTACGTACACTTGCACTGCATACCATATATAGTGCATTGCGCCACCACCACCACCAGCTATTTTTTGGAACTTGAGTGACTGCGACTCGATTGTGACTTGAGTGAGTGAATAAGCCAGCAGAATATAATATCGCATGAAGAACAGAGAAGAGCCAATAATATATCGGATACAATCTTGTATTAGAGGAAGCAGACTACTCGTATTAGAGTGTATGTACTCGAGGAGGTCTTCTTTTTCGTCCTTTTCTCTTTTCCTTCCTTCCGTGTTTTGAGTGGAGAAAGGCTCAAAATGTCAGAAATAATGAATGTGATCGTTATCGGGCCGATCAAAGACTTGCTTTACTACTAGGAGCAGAGCACTGGCATTGCATAGCAGAACTCTGGCTACTAACTACAGCAGCCTCTGTCTATATTCTAGGTACTTTACTATCTGTTTATTATAGACCTGTAGTAAGGAAAACGAGCACATTATCGCTGCACTGCACTCTCCAATGCTGGCGTCTCTCTGGCCCTCGGTTTTACTCCTTCTTTTAATGAAATGGAAAGACAGATATGGGACGTCTTTGATAGACTTAAGGACTCACTTCTTCATCCAGCCAAGCAAAGCAAAAGAGGGAGAAGAGAGAAAAACCAAACCGCATCAAGCCACAGACACGTACTGTATATATATTGATGATGATCAGGATCAGATCATCTGCCGTTTTACTTTGAAGGTAAAACACAGAGAGGAGGAAAGAAAGGAGAAAATAATAGGGAAAAAAAGAGGAATCAGAAAAGCAAGTGATGATTCAGGAGTTGGGATGAAGAACAGCTATCGTATTTTATGTGGCGAGCGGTTTGTAAGAAGCAGTTGGAAGTGATCTTAAATAACCTTATGCTGCCATTTTATACAATCGTATAAGGCACACACACTCTAAACACCATTTTATAAATGATAATATTGCATTCATATGTGATATAGCCAATACCCATGTGTCCTTTATGAATTTTTTAGTGGTTCTTTTAGATGCATCACAAGAATCTTGCTTACTTGCACTATACTCAGCTTTTGAACTCGAAACCCCTTTCTTCTTTCTACTTCACTGAGTGTAGGCGTATGTTTTTAGCTTCAAATCTGTGAAAACGAAGGTTTTAAGGGAGGTTGGTTCTGAACTATCAAATACTATTATATCTGGTAATCATATATCTTCAATCAAATGATGAATCTTCAATAGCGCGGGTAATTTAAGTGGCCATAGATTTTAAATTATAGATTGAAAGTGATACGGTTCGTATTACAGGTTTTCTTTATTATTCCGTCATCATTTTATTGTAGGGTTTCATAAGGAGGCCCTTAATAATGTACTGACTAAACAATAGAAGTTTCCTCGTCGTAATAATAGTGTACTGCTTGAGTATTATGAAAGGCTTAGGTAAGATTATTAAAAATGAAATCGACAAGATGCTACTCCTTCCGCTTTTGTTTGCTTCCTTTCCCATTCCAATGTCATACGATTTTGCTTTAATTTTGTGTCAGAAAAGTAAATTTTGCTTTCTTCTTTGACAAGTTTCATAAATTGGCTCTGAGCGCTGAGTATGATGATCACAACTTCGACATGAGTATCCTGTGCGTAAGCACATACCTCCTTTTCATCCACTAATCAAAATCACGAAAAGGTTAAGAGGATTGTGAGAAGACAAATATGAGTTAAGTTTACTTACCGTTCACGGTAAGACGGATCAATTTGCTGATCCCTGGGCCTACCCCATTATTTGCTTGGCATAGGTAATGGCCTTCGTGATCCTCGGTAACTCGGCTTATTATCAATGTTCCGTTCTCGGCTGAGAGTACTCCTGGTGTGCGATATCCTACTTCGCGATATTCTTTCTTGTCTAAATTGCCTACGGTGCAAAAATACACACATAAACGTATATTACATATTGATTTGAAGTGACAAATTTTTAAAGATCAGTTCACTTGATCGCACAAGATTATAATAGCTTTTCTCTTGAGAAATTTCCTCATAGAGAAAATGATGAATATTTTGCAACGTCGCATTATTTTTTAACATAAGATACAATATTTGCATTCACAATGTTGCATCTTTTAATCAGGAAATAATTTCCTTGAATTAGAAGCTTATGAAAGGACAGGGTGCAGTTCCATTAACTTACCCACTGTTTGTTTCCACCGAATGGCAGGTTTAGGAAATCCCTCAGCTTGGCAATGGATGGCTACATGAGTGCCCACATACACGGACTGGTCTGTCGGCTCAACAACCCATTTGGCAGGTACTGTTTCCGAAAGTGTTTTGAAGTGGTGATCGAGTTTGGGTTCCGGCCCAACCAAATAATAGCGTGTGCAGTCCCAACGCATGAGTACCACGAATGGATACATATGGAGAGGGGAACATAAAGAAAGTACAAGCGAAATGATAAATGGTTATAGCCCTTTCTCCTTCCTCCCTCTTTCACTACTTAATACGTTCTCATTTCTTCAAGATGCTTTCACTACCCTTTCTTCTTTTAATGGCAAATGCGTACATTTGTGCATTCATATAAGCTACCATAATTTAGAATAAAAAGCTACATATGTACATCTAGTCGAAATCTAAAAATGCAAGAGAATGGCTAACCCACATTTTTCGCTAATGCAGACAAAGCGAATACAGTCATTACTGCAAAGGTGTCAGGATGAGTGTAGAACATATGAATATTTTTAAAGTGCGTCCTAATGGCAGCATAATTCGATAAAAGCAAAACGAAAATTAAGGAAGCAATTCCGCCTGCGCTTAAGTACAAATTTTTTACCATAAAAAGCAGAAATTGAAACCACGTTGCGACAGTAGTGTTTTGCACTCTGTATTTTTCAGTTCCAGATAGTTTCATAATGACACTAGAGCGAGAAAATCGTATTGAAAAGTACTTCTTTCTCTTGAGTATTTATGGAATAACAAGGAAAATGCAAATATCTAGGATTCAAAAAAATCTGCACTAGCAATTTATATCTGTTCTATATAAAAAGTACAAAATTTTGAGATAATCTTATGATAAAATTCGCTATTTTTTTGTCACATGTGTGATGGAAAGATCTTCATTAAATTAGTGTGTACATCTGCGAACTCGTGAGTGGTCATATAAAGAGATTATAGGTTATTATAGGTTTAAAAATATTTTATTTACAGTGATAAAATGATAATTTGTGCAGATGTTTCAACAACACTATGAATGCAAAACACTCAAATCTGAAAATGAGTAAAGTATATGCGTATGAAAAAAAAGTTGCTTGTCAAGCACAAGCACAGCACCTTTGACTCACCAGAAAGAATACATGTTGCACAGACCGTATCACACATTTGCACTTACCACACAGGTGAAAGTCATACAATAGTTTTTATCATCATATCATGCTAGGTATGTAAACACTCACTAAAACGTTGCAGCACGCATGGAAGGAGTACCGTTGGTTGGAAGGAAATAAGGAAATCGGTGACATATTCCAGGATTTTTATACACTCGTATACAACTTGTTTTTTAGGACTTTTTTATTCGCTTTATAAACCACTGTCGCCGTTGTTGTTTCAAATTTGTTTTGCATGTCATGCTGACTAAAACAAACACGGTTCTTAGACTTTAAATATTAAACTTATAAATCCATTCATGCATAGACGCAACTACTACAAGTTACTTTTTACATTTTATAATAGTCGTTCCATTTCCAAATGTACACACATACTAAACTTTTGAGATGAGCTGATACACCGGTAAATTTAGTCTATATTTGCCGTACAGTACAGGAGTACTATTACACTCTGTCTCGATGTCTCATAGGAGTAGAGTGAGTTAACATAACACAAAAAAGCAGTAGCAAAAGTACATAAACGCATGACACTGGAAATTGGAAACTTGTACTAAATTTATGTTCCATTCTGTATGGCTTTTCGATATTTCCGTCAAATCATTTCCAAAGTGGAAAGAAATTTTACGATTAGTGCAAAGCTCAAAACAAAGGTTATTTCATAGACTTATGCTTATTTAAATTGTTATCACACTTTAATACTTCATTGGCTTGAAAGCCATAACTCCACTTACGACGACACGTAATGTAAAAGTATAATTTGTAAAACTTTATTTTTTGATTTAAAAAAATTGTGTACTTGTACTTCGGTTTTTTAAGTGTGATCCGATGATATGATTTGGTTATTTTGCAGTGAAAAACTATATCTACACATTTGTGAAAACTTTAAGAATAAGATTCGTCGCAACATGTTGGTGGCTATTTTAGGCAAAATTAAATATTTTTGATGCATGAAATTGTTTACTCAAATAGAAATATGGTACCTATTTACTAAAAATGGTGCTTCTTGGATGGATTTTGTGAGCATTGGAAATCTACTCATAAAGGTGGTTTGTGAGTAATGACGGATGAGAGTTTACATTAGATACTATTGCTAATGCCTATTTAGGGGTTCGGAAGACCTTTGAATTGAATGACTAGAATTTTCATAAAATGGGGAATACAATATACTAGATGATAAAAGTTAAGCGAATGAGAGATCATAGATATAGGAACAACAAAGAGCTTAAAGTTGAAGGAAAATAACTGTGCAATGTTAATCTTATCGTTTCAATAAGTTCTCATTAAAACTACCATTTTACTTGATTTAAAAAAAACTTCTATAAAGCTTAAGAAAAATTTAAACAATTTTGAAGCGCAAAGAGTTCAAATTTGATTCTTAAAGGTTTTACTTCAGATACAGTAAAAGGGGGATCAAACGATGTTTATAATTCATTTAAATAGTTAGTGGTAACTGTAACATTCTCAGATCAGAACATAAGTTATTATTTATTCGTGTTATTTGCAGGTTCAACGTTAAAAGCATCAACCACTGGTAAGACCTGTAAACTTACTTGCAATGCCAGAAAATCTACGAATCTACATTTTAGCAGTAAATTATTTTAGAGGGAATGGAAGAAATATACAAAAGTGTGTAAACATTTTTGATGATGATGGACATAGTACGTGTCTCAACTGAAACATTTTGTCTGGTAGTTTTAATATTAACTTAACGTAATAAACCTCTATTTAACTTTCCAAGTTCTGTAAATTGAACGAATGAGTATGCTTTTTGAATTTTAGAGATTCTGAGAAATCTAGTACTTCCCAAAGTCAAGTTGCAGTATACTATGAACATGTTATGGAACTTGTGAAAGCAAGCATATTAATTACAAATTGTGGCATGTGCAATACTCACATTTACATATGTGCGATTGTGCAATAGCAAAAACTACAACATATTTTTTATACTGTGCATTTAACACCATACCATGCAATGATGATAAAAGGTACAATGGGCTTGGTTGAGAGGGGAAATGCAGCTTTTTTGTTGCAAATGACTATTTTTTTATATAGATAGGAATTATAACTTAAGAGACTGTGCGATTAGAAAATTTATGCCGTTCCAAGAAAGGTGCAAAGTGCAGCTAGAATATTATTTGGAAATATTGTGCTAAAGAATCTATTTGATATGCTTCGTTATAAAGGATGTACAATATAAATACTCTCACTATATTTTGTAAATTTACGAAATCTACAAAACGAGCGAGCCCATCAAATCACAATCGCGTCATGTAGCACAATGAATGATCAATTATAATTTGTTATTATAAAAAAGACTTTGAAAAAGAATGATTATTAAAGAAGTCACAAGGCAAATAAATGCAATGCATTTTTAAGAGAAAAGAGTACTCAAGAGTGCAAAAACGTTTCTTCTAATAATATACATCACTGATTGTTTTTTGAAATTATTTTTACGGAGGAATTTTTAAAAAAAAATAGTGATCATTGCTTTTTTCTTTTGTTTGTGGAATACGAACCAGTGACGATGAGCTCCGCAATGTGGACGGCTGTGCCAGCCTGATTGGAAACTTGGCAAGAGTAGTTGCCACTATTGGAGGCAGTAATATTGGGGATGGTGAGAATCGTTGAAAAAGGAGGGAAGTAACTGACATGCACCCCACCACCTACATCTCCTTCAGGAGAAGTACTTTCCAACATTTGACCCCCTTTCGACCATGTAAGTTTCAAAGGCTCATCACCGGCTGTGGTGGTACAAATCACTTGGGTCCTCATTCCCTCCATCAGGCCATCACCGAAAGAAAATGATGAAATCCGTGGTGGAACTATCATATTATAGTTTTGATTCATTCAGGATTGCTTTCTTTAAAGAAGTGTACATTAAATCGTAAAATGGTGAAAGGTGAAAGTTTTGTATTTTTTGAGGCTACTGTTTGTGTTGAAATGTAAGTATATACATAATATCATAGAAGTTATTATTTTTGTTGATACTTCTAGTAGTTATTGATGCCGAATACAGATAAGTCCGACGAGGAAGGAAATGTCAAATTAGTACAAAAGTACACACATTATTATTGAAAATTGCATCTTGTAATTATTTATGAGTACGTACGTATATTGAGTGCTCATGTTCAATTTCAGTTAAATATAGTGGTGGTGAATTTGGGTATTATGTGACTTCTATTCGTTACACAAATCTTAATGGTTAGGTGATGTGATCGTGGGTCGTGGTGGGTGAACCGTTGTTTGTTGTACATTTAATGATGAAATAATATACGGTGTATGTTTCGCCTCTTACTACATAGGTAGCCATATAAAATGCTTGGTGCCTTATGAGAAACGTTTACGCAATAGCTCCTTCATTATAGCAAAATAATACCAGTTACCATAATATTATGTTTGTGCAAATGTACATGATTATGCTTTCATCATGAATTCCTTGAAGCCAGGCTTAGCACAGTACACAATTTTCATGAACCAAAAAAATGACTCAAACATGGGTAGTCGGAGACCCTTCTTGCATTACGTCTTTATATGAATTTCCATCAGTTAAGCATATCAAACTTCTTTACCTTGCAGGTTATTGCTGTAAAATTATTGTGTGAGTAACCAGTACAGTAATAATACAGTATGGTCTTACTGTCATAATTGAAACCAGTTGTTGAAACGAGAGAGGAACAATCGACATAATAAATTAAAAAATTGTTATGATGACGAAGGGTTTCTGTTCATTTTCTGTGTGTTCATTCATGCATGCAAAAAGTTCCATCACATACAATTCATTCATTCAGAGAAAGTTTTTAAATTGTTTACACGATGAAAAAATTAACAACAGTGTAGAGCTTGCAGACGACTTTCTCTTTTTTCTCTTTCACCAATTCTCCATGTTATTTCCAACATCACTTCTACATACATCCAAGTAAACAGAACAAAGCAAGAAACTTTTGAGCAAAGCAGTACTGAGCACAGTCGACTCCAGTATTTCTACCTTTTCCCTTCCCTGAATATTGAATGAATGAACAAACTTTAAATCTCTGGAGGAGTGCATTGTGAACAAGAATGAAGAATGAATGTATTTATATTTAAAAACTTAGCTTCATCATTATCAAAATCATCAATCAAGTCACGTCATCATCACACGCAATCATACAGTATAAAAATCAACAACAACAGCTACAGCAGCAACAACAACACCGAAAACATCAATAACAAACGAACGAACAACAAACAAAAACGGGAACTTTTTGCATGCATAAAGCGTTTATTTTTAGGTAAAACTTTCCCAGCAAGTAGATATATTCTTGTTTTAGTGGATATGGTAGTAGCAGCAGTAATAATAATAGTATTTAGATAGCGGCGGTGGTGGCCGAGGTTTATAAAGAGAGATAAACCACGACATACATTATGTAAACTTTTAATTAGCTTTCTCCAGTTGTTGTTGTTGTTTTGAGGGATAGTAAATTGTAACAATATGTACTTCTGCAGAGTACAAAGTGGAGGACATATACCTATATATAGACTTGTAGGTGATTCTCTTGTTTTTGTGACTGGATAAAATGAACTGAGTACTTTAAAATATTTTTTGTAGCTGTAGCAGTTTCTGGCAGTTTAAAATAGCAAAAGAACGAGAGGACACTCAACTAAAAGATAAAAAGATAAAGTATTAGAAGTATAGAATGTGAAACCAACAAAAAACTTTTTTCGCATTTAAATAAATTTATACTTCTGCATGTTTAATTATTATTATCATCATCAGTTTGTTTTTCTCTACTAAGAACAGCAGAGAGTAAAAGTAAAGTTTAAACACGGCAAAAACAAGCAAAAACTAATCAGCAACTTCCTAGAGAGAGAGAGAGGAAAAAAGAATAGAGAGCAACGACGAGAAGAAGTACGTGTAGAAAATTGTTTGGATATTTTAAGTTACAGAGAAATATGTTTTATAACAAAGCGCTAAAGCGTTATATATATATACAGTATAATATATAGTAATCATGTTTGATGTCTTATATGTGTAATGATAATTAATGTATCTGAATATTTTTTGATAGAGTTTAGATAAGTATACAAAGCGGATACTTTTTCAAACTGTATTAAAATTGGTGAAAGCTTGTATATAACCGACTTTGATTTCAACAACAAGAAAACAAAGAGTAAACAACGACAAGAGACAAACGATAAAAACGATAGAACGTAAAAATAGATTTTTAATGAAGCTCTCTATCTGATTCTGAACGTTTGATACAGTAATTATATATAGGAGAAGTATCTAGTAGCAAATTTATTTTTTTGGTGATATGATTTTTTTGATATGTTACCGTTGACAAGTAGAGTCGTGGTGTATGTGGATGTGGCCGCGCTATTCCTCGCTTGGCATGTATAATTACCGCTGTGATGAGGCTCAAGTGAAGGAATACTGAGCACACTACTGAAATGGTCCAACTGGCGAATTGAGAGTCTGAGGTTGTGATTATGTGTGGCGTGTGGTGATGTTGTCTGCTCGCCCAGTTGTTGACCATGACCGTTACTGATGGTGTGGTGGTTGTTGTGACCAACGAGACTCGTGCTCATCAGGTACATGTGGTGGTGATGAGTGTTCACGTCATGTGGCTGTTGATGATGATGTATTTTTATAAAACCATTGTTTGAAGTCGCACTACCCGACGAAGCGGAGGATGACGAAGCAGACTGAGCTGGAGGGAGAATGGCTGTGCCACTGTTGATGTTCGTTATGATTGGATAATTGTCTTTGAGCCATGTGATTGTCAAGGGTAGGTCTCCCTTAAGTCATTCATATATAATAAGTGGTTTAAAAGAAAGAAGAAATGATGAAGAGAAGCTGATATATGATACCATTTTATCTTTAAAACAGAAATCTCAGTGTGAAAAGCTACTTTTTTTCAAATATCTAATTTTTATAGCTTTAAACACTGAAATATTGGATAGGGCTTTTATAAAGGAAACAAATAAAACACTCATTCATTTGCTTCTGCACGTAATGGTATTTACCTTCACTACGACACACTGAATACTCGCCCGCTCACCAACATGTGGATCAGCAGCAAATGAAAAGGGAGTGATTTTTGGTGGAACTGTAAACACGAGCAATATTTAAAGACATATTTGAATACAGAAAGAATCATATCATGACGAAGAATAATGATTGGTCTCTGGAGATTACTTTGGATAGATATATGAACTGAACCGTATCATACAAAGAGAAGGAAAAATTGATGAAGTTGATCATTATAATTATCCTATTGTCATGTATAATATTACCATTCGAGCAAATCCCTGTGATTACTCAGAGAGCACAGGAGATGCACGTACAATACGAGATAAAACATCATCCACAGATGTAGGAAGTAGCACACATTCCAAAACTTTCTCTAGTGATAATGAAGATATGAGACCTTACAAAGGAAAAAGGGAAACGCTCCGTTGTACTGAGATCTATTTTTTCCTAGTAAAGCATTTTCCAGAATAAATGAGACATTTTACGTGGATTTTCACCCTCGAGTGGATTAAATTACTTGGTTAACAAATTCACGAGAAGTACTAGAGAAAAAGGGATGACGCACACATGAATTACATTATGAGATGCATGCGTTAAATCCAGTTCACTTAGATAGCTTAGATATGTAAATCTCTAAATATAAGAAGATACATTATGTTTTCATGTATGAATTTTCAAGAGGCATTGTATTGCGCAACAAGAGCCTGGGTTTTTCCTCGTCAAACTTTCATTTTCAGCATCATGTAATCCTCTTGTTGAGTTCATGTATGTTAAGTAAATGTATGCATTAGGTATACATCGTAATAATCAGACGATGCAATATATGTTGTAGTAGTAAAGCTGTTTGTTTTGTTCAAATACTGCAAGTATTTTTTGGTTAGTGATATAAAATTAAATGTTAAACTGCCATGTACAAACACACACTTATGGACACACGATTCACGACTCTTCTTACCCATGACACGAACATTGACAGTCCGTTGAGACACAGAACCCTGTTTGCTCTCCGCGATGCATGTATAGCTGCCCGCATCAGGTCGATCCACAGGCTCAACGATCAACGTCCCATTTGTCGACACGCTCTGCCGGTCAGTCATGGGTAACTTGATCCCATCTAAACAACAAGTACATGTTATTATCATGTAGCATAAGATTATGCAGCAGCAGCAGAGGTTTGTAGAGAAAGTACTCCACATTAATGGTAACAGCCGTTTCATTACGAGAATCACATAATGTCATGCAATGTAAAAGGCTTCATTCTATTATTTTTAAAGTGCGGAGAGTATGTGCTGTACTGTAGAGATAATAGGTAATGAATGTTCACTTGTAACAACTTTTGTTTCCTGTCAGAGTACAATTCATTTTGATACCTACTGCTGGAACTAATGTCAAATCCTCGTGAAGAAATTAAACATTTTATTTCTTGCAATGTACATATTGGAATAGATATGTACACAAGACAATGAGAATACAGAATATGTATTTTCTTTCCTTCCTGGGAATTCCTAGTGTAATATTTGATACAAGAGAGCCAAGCCAAAGGCTATGTTTGCCAACACAGCTTAAGCGCTCAAACTTGTTCTGTGTACACTTTCACCTTCTCAACGTTATAACCATATATTTAAGACTTGAGATAGTTTTAGCTACAAGATCCTACTTTTATTGCAGCGAATTTCTTCACACTAAAGGGGTCACTTGTAGCGTGGCTCAAAAATGAACAAAAATTATTTTATGCACTTTTTTAAATAAAATCAGTTTTGCAGTAGTTTACCATTTAATAATCTAGGATACGTACAGCAGAAAACACGTCCTTATAATGAAGTAAGTAGTTTAGTCTAATCCAATATGTACCGTCATATCAAATGCTATCAAAGCCGATGATAAGCTTATACTGATGTGCTTAAGAACTTCTTTACTTGCTACCTACCTCTTTCCCAAATGATTATCTCTACAGGGTAGCCACCAACAGGACATTTGATTGTCAGACGTTGACCGGCTGTTGCTAACATGTCAGGCATGACGCGGACAAAGGGCTGACCTGCAAATGAAAAAGAAAAGATTGCTTAAAAAAGTCGCCATAAAGTTACGTTCAAAGTTAATAGACCAGGCATATTACTACAAAACCGAGTTATCCAAAGTTGTTGACAAGTTTATCTAATTTTGTTGAGCTCTGTTCTTTATGGCTTCCTCTCATACCCCGTTCACCGTAAATCCCACAAACGCAGTACCATCATATGTAGATTAAATACATATAAAGTAATTGCATGAAACGCAAAATGAAGCCCTACAAAACTTGCTAAATCCATTATTGCAAAGCCCAGTTTTATACAAACATCGTTGCATCTTTATTATGAGGCAAAAATACTGCATGTTAGACACAAGTCCATAATAGGCGTAGTGTCATATGTGCTGAACTTCTTTCATCGTGCCGACTGCCTGTCATTTCATGGGATTCCGGGAAACTCGATAAAGCGAGAAACTTCATACCGTTTTACCGTTTTACCGCTGTATTCAATGTAAATACACACAAACATAGATTTGTATTGTGTGTTTGTACCATGTAATTTGTGCCGTGCCGGCATCATCGGCATACTTTGTGGTCATGTTTTGGCGTGCATAATTTGTTTCCGCTGCTGGTGGAGGTGGTGGTGGTGGAATGGTGGTAGTGTCTGGTTGAGTTCATGCAGATTGTGTGAGTGTGAAAGCCATTCTTTTGCACACTTTCCCCCCAAAAAGTAGACCAGATACTTTCACGTGTTTTTTTCATGCGGTTGTACAAACAACGTTTACCACCAATAACACTGTCTGCGTTTACAGCTTTTAAAGTACCACATTGCGTATGTTTATTCAGAGTATTGGAAAAGTAATTTTTTCATCGTGTACAAAATAAACAGGAAAACGGAAGTTATATACACACACAATTTTTGTTGTAGTTTTTGGTTGCGATTTTTGTAATTTCAATTCACTAAAGTATATGGTATTTTTTACTATCCACCAAAGCAATACAAGTTTCAAGAATAGGTCAAAAGAGAGGCCAGTAAATCGGTAGTCGCATGTTGTGGAAGCAAAGGGTAATCATCCTGTGGGTGGTCAAATGTAATAGAATAACAATAACTCTTCCGATATTTGAGATACTTTTGTTTCCAACTTTCCCTCGGCTCCAACCCTCCCTTCCGCTTTCTCTTTCAGAGCCAATCCGTGTTTTGTTTTTCTTTCTCTTCTGAGATACTTTCACCGACAAAAATATACAAGACTAGTGGTCCAACTTGTAAATATCATACCCAATCATTACCAATACTATGTATCCAATATAAATAGGTAAGTACACAAATACATACAAGATGCAAGCTAAAAGGAAGGATGCATAAGTCACGCATCACATTCACACGAAAACAGTTTACAAAGTTAGTATTGTTGTGGTAAAAAACAAGAAGCAAAATGTGGAACAAAACTAGCAAGATCATTATGTCTAACTACAAATTCTCATGTTGTTACTCTCATGTGCTTTCATGTATAATAGGTATTTATGTACACGAGCTTCGTAAAGAAACATGGTCTGTAGTTCACATCATTAAGCTCACGTGTACCTATACATTACGCGTAGAGATCTATCCAGTCATGCATACATGTATACATTTCAAAGGAAAATGATAATGCCTTTCTCCACTTCTACAGTGTTTTCAGTGAAAGGCAAAAGAAAAAAGGGGATGATCATCAACATCCGCATCATTGTGATAATGATATTCTGGATAGACTGCTTACTCGCAAGTACATCCGCAAGCTCAAGCCATCATTCATGCATACATATTTTCTGAATGCATTATCGCATTATTCTAACGGTTTTTCGGTTACGGCTCGCTTCCAATCGTGGCCATGGATGTGCTCTATCACAATGGATCTAAGATTGAGTCCAGCACAGTTTCTACATCCAGCTGAATAATATGGTATAAGGATAGGCGAACGTTTTCCCAATTATGTACATACAAGATGCCTACATCAATGCTGTGTTTTCTCAATACTATGAATTTTGCTTATTTGTTGGTTTGTATAGCTGTCGATAAAAAAAACAAAAGATAGCAGAGAATTGAGGTTCTACACTCAAAGATTCAAATGCGGCAAATACACTATGTATATGTTATTGTATTATTTTATTAATACAGTATAGTTCTTTGTCATAATGAACGCAAACTCAGCCAACCGTATAGTAAGTAGACGGTCAGATAGACTATCATAGCGTCAGTCAGCCTTTCTTCGTAAATTACCAACCATGACAGTTACATTGCACGAGCTGTCAGTTTTCTCGATTTTTGTGGGAAATTGGCGTGAAAAAATGGGCACGTCCGTCTGTCTGTCCATCTATCCTTGGATCCTTCACAGAGTGGTTGCCTCTGCTTCATTTTTCGTCTGCCCTCTGTGCCACATTATCATACTTTTTTACTTCAGTCAGGTTATTGTACTCACTGAAAATGTGAATCCAAGAGAATCGAACTCTGCTATAACATATCAGTATTACCTTCTGCTGATATGATAGCTCCTCTACGTTGAAAAATTGTGTGCAACTTCATATACAGAGAGAAAGCTTCTCTTAAAATAAAGTCTGCTAGCTATGGAGAAAGAAAGAAACAGCGTAGAAAAATGTTTGTTCTACAATTTACACGTGCCCCATCATCATTCAACGAGAAAAAGGGCAACTGATATTTGTATAAAATATTGGCAAACCCCTGAGTTATCTATTGGCACACAATCTTAAATGAAGCAGGTAACATTTGATTTTGCAGGAGTTGCCCTTTATTACTACACTAGAGTCTCACTAGATATGTGCAGGTTTGCACGCATCATATATTCAGAGATAACACCATCACTCGCTTTCCGACCGACAATATCTCAAGTCAAATCTGTAAGCATTTTTGCAATATAAAACAGCACCACAGCCAAGTAAATTTCATTCAGAAAGACTAGCACGTATTCCGGAACTTGACCATTTTTCATTCATTTTTCTACTAACCGTTTATGATATTCACCAGCAAGAACCGAAATATAACATACGCGAAAGTCTGATTTAAAAAAATGTTTTTAATAACTCTACAATTTAATTTGTTTCCCCTAATGACGATGAGGACAGAAAAAAAGACTTAAAACTGAGAGCATTGATAAGTTTGACAAAAGTGCGAGTATTTTTCTGAATTTTATATCTTTTTCATAAAAATTCTGATTTTTCAAGAGTGTGCGAGGTGCCAACATTCACTCTCAGCTCAATGTACTCTGTGCAATAAGGTTCATTTTTTCTTCCCCTCATTCAAGCAAGGAACTTTCCAAGATACTTTAAGATAGATATTTTATTTCATGTTTGTGAAGTATGATACACGGCAAACATAGGAATGGTGTATTTGTTTACGTCGGCTTCTTCTCATGTCCCCATATATTACCCAAGGCAAAGGAAGATTATTATCTGCTTCTCCGGCAGACATACTTACCATAAATATTAAGGCGTGCAGCGTGCCTGGCTTTCCCCGCGCGATTCTGGAACAAGCACTCATACTCGCCCCCATCCTCGACCCGAACTGACGTGATGTTGACATGACTAATGACATCTCCATACACGTTCGCATACTGGCCGATGAGGAACCTTTAATAATAACAAGAAAAGCAAGAATATGAAACAGTCTCAGCAAGGAACAAATAAAATATTTATGTTTGAATAAAGATGGAGTTATTACATCCTTTTGTTATTGTTAGCAGTTTGTTATTATTACACCAAAACTATTGTACAGAGATGGAAATTGCTTTGGGGTTGGCTTCAAGCAAAATAAATGCAATCATTTCCGCAAGTAATTTATAATGGTAACATGCACTATGATTCATAGGCATGAAGGCACGCATAAACATAGCTTATATTACAACTAGGTTAGTTTTTGCTCATAAACTATAGAGTTCCACGTTTTATTATAATTTTTTCTACAAAGAAGCGCTACTATATTCAGTCATTCTTATTATTTATTTCTGTCGAACAGTCAATTTAGGACGAAAATATTTTACCGACTTTTTCCTGCTTCTGTAATAACTTTCTCTTTTCATTTCCTTCCATAAATATAAAAGGATGATGATAGCATAACTAAGTATTTGGGCAGAGGAAGTGAAACCTGTAATGCTTTTATTTATTGTAGCAACTCTGGTGGCCGCTCAACACATGATCAAAAGGGTGGTGCTTAGCATACAGGTTTCAAATTTCGCATGTATAAATAAATAAACAAACAAATCATGTGCTTTCATTGTGTTGTGGTCATGTCATAACTCTTTCTTCGTACGATAAGTTGTGGCGGTTGTGGTTTCGACTATGTCATGAAGTACGCACAGTTTATCATTTAACTATCTTGTCCTCCCCTCGACCCCAATTAAGTTTCCCTACTAATACCCTGTACCCTGGAGAATGACAACATTAAGATATGATACAGTATATATGCTACTCCACTTACAAAATACAGTTCAATAACCTGGTGTTGAGTTTCTTTATAAAATACGACAACTCAAAAATCCGCACATTACATGTTACGTATACTCGTAATACATGCATGTAAGAAAATCTGGAGAAAATAAAATGCGATTCCATGAATGCGTGTGTACAGATTCAATTTCCGTGTTCCATATATTTATTTGTCTGTTCTTTTTATATCAGTATTAGGCAACTATTTTTACAAAAAAAAATCAATTTGTAAATTGAACGATATATACATGAGTAAAAAAGGAGCACCATGTTGAAAGAAATCATGAAGAAAGGCGGAATATAAAAATATTCACAAGCTTTTCTCCTTCTACCGACAACAATTTGTGTGGAATTATCAGGGACGGGAAAAATTATTCGACAATGCCTCCCGTCAAGATAAATTATGCAGTTTACCGGTTAACATAATGCACAAAAAAGTATAACAGAACATCGCAGACATCATAACGACAAGAAAAAAATCAACGTTAGTACATACAAGTATATATTAAATATAGGATGATTAATCCTAAACCAAAACCAATAAACTTTTTTGCCAGTTGTAACGAATTCCGACCATGCATGTTACAAATTACGTTAAACTTGCGTGCGTGGTTGTCGACATGCGCTTAAAAGATTGAATGTCTCACCTGATTAGCTAACCTTTTCATTTTAATTTTTCTTTCCAATGTCCCCGCAACAAGAACACAATGGTGTTCAAAGACTTGTAAAGAATTTGCTTTCATATCGTTCCAAGAAAAAAATGTATTAAGGGAGTACGCATAGTAATCATCGCATTTTTTCGTGCTTCTCGTATCTTCAACTTTTTGACGAATTTCTGCCATCGAACACATGGAAACACGCAAAGCGGAAAGAAGTAGCAAAAAATGTTGACATTGGTTTGATGTGACGCTAGAGCAAAAAATAAATATATGTTCCTCTGCATGGCTACCCACTTCTGCTGCCAATACAATATCATGATTTTACCAGTCGCTTTGACTCATTCTTTCTTGTGGTTCAAACTTTTATCGTCAAAATATTCCCCTTCCTATTTCACGGGAATCAAATAACGGAGAAGCCACAACAGTATCAAGACAGATAAGATTACCAGCCTTACAACAACGAAAAGAATCTGTTAAAAGTGAAGGCTTGTCAAAACCAATATTGATCAGTAAAAATATTTGTAGCTTTCTCTGCATTGGCAGAACAAACAAAAGTGCTTTCTTTTCCTTTTTCAGTTAAGACAGCGTATATATACCTTCGCTATATCAATGTCACATGTATGTATAAAATCTATTGTCGATATTTTGAAACTCTCTGGAATATTGTTTATCCACCTTTTTTGTATGTTAGCTTTCAGTATGCGTTTGTGTAATGTTAAATGTATGCTGGCGATCAACACATATTACAAAACGCAAGAGAAAACCGCGCTTTGTATAATATAGAAACAGAGTACATTAGGAAGAAAAAGTCTGAATTTGATATGAATCATTATTTTGCTTTCTCTTTCCTTCAATCTACAAAGAACTTTAATATACATTGAAATTTTACCACTTTACAGACTTTTTCAATGTAGGTCAGAGAAAATCGAAGGAAGTACATAAATTTTAGTGAAGCACTAATGCTATTGCAAAAAAAAGGATTTGTGTGCACTTGTTTCTCCCTAAAGATCTATCTGTTATCACGCGCACATCACGCTGATTCTTCAGCAACCACTGTTGACTGTATTAGTTAGCATACACAATATGGGTAAAAGCAACAGTAGCAATTTCAAAAATGGATAAAGCTCGCACATTAAAGCAAAACAAAATCCCTGAAGCACTTCCACCACAAAAAGAGCATATCTCTGTAGAGAAATCCATTTTAACACAGCATATATATAAGCATCACTCCTCCATCTCTTTCAATGGAGTAAGTGCACAATCATTTGCAAAAACATGCAATCACTTTAAAACCGATTCAGTTCTTTTAGTTGAATGAATCCTGAATTGTAAGTGTAGTAAAAGGAGAGAAAATGAAATGAACTACTTCGCTTCCCAGCTGTAAACTCGGATAAGATAAAAGGAAGAAAAAAGGTTGTCAGAAACATCTACCTAGTATTTTTTCTTCCTGTGCCAGACTTTCTAATTGATTATGAAGGCGTATATGTATGTATATAGCTCTAAATTGTGCCCTGCCAATCTTTTTTCACTCTTTGTGACTAGAAGTGTGTAAACCACAAATATTCGTAAAATTGACATACAAATGCGCAATAATACATTAGTCAAAGAAAAAACTTCTTGAAAGACGGAAAATTGTCAGAACGCAGTAGGTAAAAGGGTTTATTCAGTCTTTTTACTGAAAAAAGGAGCATTTGCTATTGCGAGTTGCGTTATTTTAACGAATAAGTTTCTTGTGATGTGTTTTCTTTGAGCATAATCCATATACCTATGCACTTTGCATGAGGCTCTTCTTACATTGTTGGTAGAACACACAAAAATATATATTTTTCAGCAATTAAACTTGGTGTCTGCCGTAAATTCGACTACTGTCAAGTACTGTGGAGTAGGAATACGTGCATGTCATGGTGAGTATCTACTTATTGTTGCAGAGAAGCGAAATAGAAAGTGGGACAAAACAAGCAACGGAGAGAAAAATATTCAGATGATTAAACGACGAACCAACCTGTCACTCTGAGGCAGCGGGAATCCATCCAGTAGCCAAGAAACTTGAGGTGTAGGGTTTCCCCGAGCACTACATTTCAAAGAGACTGCCGGACCAGGCTGAAGTGTTTGCTCAATGAACCGGTAAATGAACTGAGGGTAGGCATCTGTCAAAGGCATGTAAAACAAAGTGAGTAATAGTTTCAAAAAAGTTTACCAAAAAGTCAGCTTGTTTCAATTTGTGTAGCATTATAGCAAACAGAGTTGAGTGTTGTACTGTCGATTCCCGTTTTAGGCGATACGTATGTTTCGCTTGGGCCAAAAACGTCCTTTGCAACTTTTTACGCATACTAACTTCGTTAGCTTTCGTGTCTACGGTACTCGCGTCTGGCGGTGAAACCAGTATTTTACAGAGAAAAAGTATCACGTAGATAAGATGAAAATTGTTTGTGTTGGACTTTATGGAACGCACAATTGCTTTAAAAACGATAGATAGATGTTCACATTCAGGACGTGGTATATGGGCGTTTTAAAAGGCATCGTGTGCAAAACTACACTGCTAGAGACGTATGAGGTAGATGCACGTATGAGCGTTACGTGTTTTTGTAAAACAATACCAGTATGAAAAATCATTGAATATTTAATTACTGTATTCGTTAAGTTAACGATTTTGATGGGAAGCACGCTATCAACATCGAAACTAAAAATAAAAAACAATTATTGCTAATTTAATTAGAATGAAAATGAACCACATATACAGAAATGCTTAACAATGTCTTGTTATTGTTAACAATCAATACACTACTATGCACAAACCATAAGATGAAATGGGAAGGGCAGAAATGATGAATTTTTCTAGTCTATGGTGAAAACCGCTAGAGATCAATACCCTCGGGGAAAAGCAGACAAAAATAATTGACTCATGCAAGTCTATTTTCACACTGCCTTGTATTGTCTTGCATGGCAATAGGGAAAAATGGTGGTCAAAAAGCACCAAGAATCAGGCGAGAAGTGATACAATCCGTCGAAAATTGCAAATGCACACGTTTCAACTGCCAGAGAGACAAGATGTATTATCAGTGACTGTTATTCGGGAAATCGTCCAAGTGCTCCACTCTAACATAGAGACGTAAAAAATACATATAACGACCGGTTATAGTTTTTCGTAACAATCGAAATGAACAAAGCAATGGTCACTATTTCATTCCTTGTACAAACACAATTCGAAAAAAGTATCACACACCGCATTGGCCTTTTACGACCGGCCTTGGCTTTTCCCATATCAACTTTCTTCCTCCTCATCTCTTACTAATAATAATACAACGCGAAAGCTTAGACATATTAACGAAGTACATCGTTTTTGGTTTAGGAGTTAGAGTTGGGTCGAACAATGATGTCGAAAAGTTAAAGTTTTCCTTTTGTGCTACAGATTCATACACAATAAAGTACTACAACACAAATTGTACATTCCATCCATGTGCTTTCACCAGCCCATTTCATGTTATTCTTTAATTAAGGGTAACGAAACGAAGGAAGAAAAAAGAGACTCTTCTTGATTCTCCTTTTGATGTTTCTTCTTTCTTCTTCTCGGCCAGCCAGATATTACTGTTGAGTATTGCTCCCACACATAGTATCGTTTCCTCTTTTCTTCCTTTTCGACGAGAGAAGAGAAAGTAGATTTTTATCGAGATCACTTCGTGCTTCTCTTTTTCTGGTCTCTCTTCATAGTTAGTCAATACACACACTTATATATGCCTTAATGCATCAGCAGTAGTAGATATATCCTAATGTGTACAATCAAACGATTTCGGAGCACCAATCTATAAAAATAAAAAGACGCCAAATGAGGGGCCTGCTACTACAATTACTTTTGCTGCTCACTATCACTGTCTGTATACCATTATCTATCTTCCATCTTACTATCTCATAGACTCAGTACTTTTCTGCTGTACTAGCTTTTCGTTTACCAAAGTTGAAGGAGGTTTATATAAAGTAGTTGAGTTGAGACCTCTTTTGTCCATTTATGTTTCAAAAATTGTTTTCTCCCTTGTTTTCATACTATACAGACATCATGTAGCTTATATGATTCATGTTCGATACATAATAGGTATATATGATATGTGAAGTTTCTTTTCAAGAAATTAAAGCAAACTCGGCAGAAAAACTCATACCATATTGAATACGAGATGAGAATATTTTGTAGGATTGTTTTGTATTGTTTTCTGAATCCCTTTTTTACTTAGAATAGCGGCTTTCAGATGAACATGTAATGCTGGTAATAGTAGTCAGATTATTCGTAAACCTATATCTTTTATACAAAGTGAAGTAAAAATAAAATGTTTGAAAATTAAATGTAGGTCATATAGTGAAATCATTAACTAGGTGAATGTCTAATGGGAAAATTCTTTTGTTTCAACTAGTACAAAATATGAACTCATATTAGTATATGCTCCTAGAATAATACTTTTTCCATGTTGCAGCGATAAAATGTAATGCAATAGATAATTTTAATAAATGCATGCAATGCACAATTATAACTATGTATATGCATATGAAGATGTGTAGATTTTCTTTCATGGATATTTAAGGGAAAGTAATAATAAAGGATCATGTAATGGATTTTCCCCGTTCCAAAAGACTAATTGGAGGTTACAAAAGCAGCTCAAAATGGATTCCATTTTGGTTATAACAAATTCTAGTCAAAACTGAATGACAGAAAGAAGCATAGAAAGAAAAAGTAATGAATGAACGGCAAAATCAGTTTGAAGGCTAATTCAACGAGCAATTAATCAACTCTATCTCAGCATCGTCATGTTCTTAAAAGTATAAGTAGTAAAAGTAGGATCAACTAGAAATGCCAAATAGTGTTGATGCATCAAACAGGATATGGTGTTCAGAGTTCGGAGTATCTTGTTACAAAGTCCTCATTGTTTCTCTGCTTTTGTTTTTCTCTTACATTACAGCTTATTCAAACACAAATGCTTGCAAATCTTCCTTTTTAACCCTCGCTTTTATCATTGCAGAGTTGTTTGTATCTTTTCTGTAAATACATCGTGTTTTCATGTTATAGTTTATTTTAGCAATAGCAAAAAACAGACGGAAGACCAGAATCACGTAGTGATAGTTAGCCCGCTGTTTTGGCACTATAAATTACATCAACGATAGAGTTTTTCAAGGAAGTGGAAACATGCTTTCTTCCGATTACCATTAGTTTAATTATTCGCCTGTTGGGTGTGCTACTTTATATTATAGAGTTATTTACTACTGCAGCTGGTAGAACGCTAATCGTAGGCTTAATACAATTAAAATCTGCTTATTGGGGTCAATTTTATGAAGCAGAATTCCTTCCGATGAAAAATATAGCAATGCTGTTGCTAAAGGAAAGGAAATCTTACTAAGGAAAGTAGAGATGGTCTATAATTTGAGATTATTTCTAGCATTTAGAAAAATCTTATGTCTATTTATTATTGCTCTGATGGAGATAATTTCTGAAGAGCTGTCTTTTCATGAGTTGATGAGTTCTTTGATCATTTTGCAACTTGATGAACTCTTCATATATGAACCACGCTAATGAAAAACGATTGCAAAGTTGTAAGTTAGAATTAATGCTTTTGTGCTTTCTTCATTACAGTTTTCTCCTGCTCTACACATTGCTGATTTTAAGATTTACACTAGTTGATGTATGGAATGTATTTTTATAATAAAACCAAAAATATACGGTTTAGTCATTGTAAGATCTCTTTTATGGGCGTGCCTGATGGAAAGTGAGGAAGAGTAATGGGCATGAGATAGGAATAGTGAAAGTAATAATAAGATTTATTTCCATATGATTTTCCGAGTTTTTTCATTGGTGTCTCGTTTGATAAATGAAAAGATTTTTTTGCCTTCAATTTTTTTTTCCTTTTGGACAATCAAACTGTGGGCTCACAAGAGGATTACCATTACCACTACTAAAAGAATAGAGAATTTCATTTATGTAAAACATGGTATATAAATCCTAGAATGCAGCAGCAGTGATCAGCAGGCTGTGTTGGAGAAAGTAATGATGGGATTTTTTAATCAGCGATGAAATTCACTTAACTTCGTAAATTCTTCTACTCATTCTTCAGCTTATCCGATTACATGAGAGTAAACGCCTAGTGACCCATAAAATACCTTCGCTTAAAGAAACTAATGTATTCAATGTATCTTACCACAACTTCAAACAGATATATGTACATGCAACATCTTTCGTACGCAACCGGATACGCTAGCATTTAAAAATGCAGATGTTGAGCAATTTATCTTTCCTTTTGGATGCGGAGGATTAAAATCTCAACAAATTATCTTCAGTTTTAATTTATTCTCTACAACTTTTTTCTGAACCATCCAATGTAGTTTAAGCAAATCACTTTGCATAGCATAGTGGTCTATATTCTTGTACTTCTAAATAGCGTGGATAAAATTACTCATACCTGCAATTTTGTGTGTGGGTGCCTTAAATATATGCCTTATTGTACCTAGAGGTTTTACGTAACGAAATGAAATACAATGGGACAATAACTTAAAAGTTTTATTTTTCTTTGTTTTTCAATGTTCTCCGCTCAGAATTCTCATTTTTAACGTTTGAAACTCACGGAAAAGAAAAAAAATGTATGAGATCAAGCCGAAGATTGCTACTAGAAATCATTTATAACATAGCGTTTTCTTCAACCATACTACTTAGGAAACTACTAAAATAAAAAGAAATACTATTTTGTCGTTCGAGTAAGTACAAGGTATTGATACAAACAAACTAGGCAAATTTTGTGCATATAGATTGTTGTGTTGTTAGTAGTTTGTACTCATGGGAGGGAACAATGAATTTTAAACAATTTTCAGTGAATCCAAACCCGTGCACGAAACTTTCTTTATTCCCTTGACTTCTCGACTTCCTCATCTTTCTGTATGCCATGAAGGAAAGTTACGACTTTAGTAGACAGGAAGACACTATCTGTACGCTGTGATCAATAATTTAGAAAGGAATGATTCCATTAGCAAGTTTCAAATGAAGCAAGTGGATACATGCAAAGACTTATGGTATATCTATGTAAAAATGTCAGCCATTATTTTCTCCATTTCAAATAAGAGCACATGTGGTGAAAGTGTACATTAAAGTTTATGGCCAAAGACAACCTTTTCATGAATAAAACACCAACTTGTCATCGACATTATTCACCGGCAGTGCAACCGGTGACGTTCACTATTATACTTTCACTATACACCACACATATACCTATGCAGAAGGGAAAGATGAATCCAAATTTATATATGAAAGTACACATATGTGAGACAGTCTATTCCGCCACACCTATACATGCATGATACAGCGAAACTGTTAGATGAGAAAGGCAGAGGTGAAAGGCAATGCTTATGCTTCGCCATTGAAAGTGCGTGAAGACATAAAGAGAAAGTCGAAACAAAATGACCATACTTTTTTAAATAGCAAAATACGCTACATGTTCGCATACGTCAATAGTTTAAGCATACTTCACTCTCATCTTTCTTTAAAAATTGCTTACGTAATTTTCTATTTTGCATAAATACTCAAGTCATCTGGTCATCTTTAAAGCACACAAGGAATCATGAAACTTGCAAAACATTTTCACGTGTCGTCCCATCATGAGTTGTACGGCCGACTTTGCTACCCATCCTATTTCATCTTTGCACTATATTTTGGCATTTTAACAAGGACGATCTGCATCCTGTTTACGTAGTAAGCTACATAAGATGTAAAGCGATACTTGTCTACTCAGCGACGCACAACACTAAGCATGTAAGAAAATGGCAGGGAATTATTACTAACTTTACCTCCTCACTAGTTGTAATCAGTGAGTGTAATATAACGGCAAAACTAACAGTTTGTGCCACTCTCTATGCCCTTTTCCCTTTATTGCTAACTGCGTTACTAAAAGTGAAAGTTTCCTCTTTGGCCAATAATTTAAGCGAAGTGAAGCAAAACTTACAAAACTGTTATTTCACTTTCAGAGCCGCCTTGTGTGTACCCAACTTGGATATGTAGTTGTCGACCTCTCATTTGCCCATACACTTCATTCGTGTACATGTTTAGCGTAATATTTAAATGTATACGAGGGAAAATGCCTGTCGACACTGCATGCAGCACTTGGTCCTATATGCCATCATCATCTAGAAGAAAATGCAACATTCAATGTGAAATCAAGTTAAGAAAAAAATCCGTTAAAAATTTTTCCCCTGCCGACATAACGACTCCTCCAAAAGATCGCTTTGAGATCGTAAAAACCTCCACTTAAACTACTCGGTTTTATAGCAATATACAATCTCTTTTCTTCACTACTTCCGCGACTACCTCTACACTAAAATGTTGTATTATTCGGAAGTAAGTAATGCAAACCATGAACGTCTCATTCTTCTCCACGGTGCCCTTCACCATTACGGCGGGTTACAGTTTGTAGAGGCATGGCACTTGCTCCAAGCAGAGCAAAATACAAGAAGAAAAAGTTTCCTCAGACTTAACTCACTTTACACAAAAATTATACGGCAAAACAAGTCACAACACAACAGCCACCATCCACCTATACAGTCTTAAGAAAAGTGTGTAAATCTGAAGAAGTATTATATGTACTGGTAACTACACACTGACTTGAGGAAATGCACCACCACCGCCAGTGCTAAAGTAGTCTCGAGGGAATGATTTGCGGCTTTGAAAGGGGGAAAAGATCGGATACAACTCTTGTCTATGAGCCCACCGCCAACTTACCACCACGTTTCAAAAATATTTGGTACCACCACACCACAAGCAATGAGAGCTGTTCTCTACCCCAAAAAAAGTACGAATCTATCCTTACTACTTGCGCGTTTCCATAAAATACGTAAACTTATATTATTATATCCATGATCCACCGCAAGCTGGCAAATCTCCGTAAGAATCTTAAGAAGACCCAGGAAAGGAACAAAGGAATTTTTTGGATTGGAGTGAAGTGAACGAAGCATAAAAATATATTATACAACATCAAAAAGGGAGAAAAATAGCTTAACCAACGAACCCAATCCACAAAGGATATTTTTCTTGCTTTCACTCACTCAACTCATTCTCATTCATCTAATCATTGGCAACGTAGTTAGTATTCTGAGCCATGAGCGTTTACGAAGCGGTGGTCGTATCAAAAATTCCAAGTTCACGTTTTATTATTGCCATAATTTAGCGAGTTGCGCATACACGGGGGTGGATATGTTTATGTTCTATGAGAGATTCATTAGCTGATATATGAAACTGCCTGTATACTAACGATAAACAATCTCGGAACGACCATTTACGACGATCTTGCTTTATACTTTCTCTCATGACTAAATAATCTTGACGAAAATGGTTACCTTCTCCTCGGTTGATTTACACTATCTGAAATAAAATTCTTGAAATCGACAACAACAAGCATGGCTGAATAATCATAACCTGCCAAGCATTACTCTTGTCTTAATGTGTTTATTTTTAACTTTGCATGCAAGAAAAACTCTTGAGTTTAAATGATTGGAACGTCTATGCCTTTTTGGTCTGATGCATGTTTAACTACACATACAGTTTTATTTTTCCGAAAGAAATTACTTTTTCTCTGTATTTCTCTGTTTCCACATAGCTGAAGGGAAAGTATTGGAAAAAACATACTTTTTCATATCCCAACGATAGTAATTGCAGTAATAAGTAGCAATATTAATTTTGCAACTGAAAATATTGCCAAGAATGATAAGATGATTCATTGATGGTCATGTTGTGATGCTTCAACTTTAAAAAATCATTAATGGTGCTTCATCTGTTAAAAACATTTGTGCAGTTCTAAAGAATCTAACATCAATATCACTCTATACTTTTTGCAAAATAAAATCCACTGTGCTACTGGTTTTCTATTATGTAATAACTGTGATACGAGTCAAGCACAAAGTTGAGTTTATAGCTGTCGTTTTTGAAGTTGTGTAAGAGTCCGCTCTTTGCAACTTTTACTTAAGCAGTGGAAGACTTAATGGTATAAAATGATTTGCGTTTCCTGTTTTGCATATACAACTTTCGTATAGGCTATGCAGATTGTCTCCAGTCGTTTTCGGGGAAAGTTGGGAACAATCAGCAGAAATACTTGAGTATTTTAAGTTGACACAAGTATGCTACTACCACTTAGCGCTCTTGTCCCTTGACTCTTGACTATTAAAAAGTTTCCTTTGCTCTCGCTCCATTCCTCTTCTCTTTTCTTCGTTAATGCTCTCCACCATTATTTCCCTCAGTTGACTTGGATGAACTTTAAAATATATTATAATATTTACATTTTCTCCCTGATTTCTTCCTTTCCCGTTTGCCAGATCATCGTTGACATAATATGCTACTACAAAAGTTACTAGTTTTAAATGTATATAAAATGATGATGACTTCGTAAGTATTTGGTCTTTAGCGTTCTTGATGACAGTGTGAGGACGGAAATGTAAAGGGCTTCCATTTGGACTGTTTGCGTCTTCTTAAGTGCCTTTTTGGCTTTTTTATACTATGCATATTAATTAATAATTACGCTATAGTGAAAAATATAAAGTTTTAGCATGATTTTGGGGGTTGATATTACCTCCTAGCCAAAGTTGAGCGGATTGCTGTACAGAGCCATAGTCATTTTTCGCCATGCATTGGTACATCCCTTGATCTTCTCTGGTGACAGACTGGATGGAAATCCTATTGTGACCAATAAACCTCACTCTACTTCCCCCACTAGCGGAAGCAGAAAGCAATGGGACACCATCTTTGAGCCAATGAATGGTGGCGGACGGGAGAGAAGATGACAACGAAGACTGGGTTGAGTGTTGTGTCTCTCCATTTCCACCTCCTGATACGATCGAACAAGTAAATTCTGCACTTTTACCCAAGTCGACACTCAACTTTTTTGGATGTAGGTTAACTGTCAGAGGTGACCTCACAATAAGCTCGACCTAAAAATGTATAAATGTGTCATAAATGAGAAATTATATGACAATGTGACTTAACTCAGATGAAGATAGTGAAAATTATATTTTCCTTGTTACTGCTAAGCTCATACTTGAACATAAGAAGGAAAAGTGAATATTTTGTAGTAAAGCGAAAGAGCGTCGAAAAACTAATAATATTCTATTTCATGTAAATAAAGAATTTAATGAGCTTTCCCCATCACATTCAACTTCAACAAGCAACAGTCATTACACAACTTCTAAAAGCCTGGCATATCGCATCTTTACATTGTAGTAGTACCTCTTGCACTACAAAACTACACAAACTTTTAGTGTATTTTTAAACTTCGCTTGGTTAATAACCGTGTAGTGTAGTTGTTGCCAAAAACTTGTAATATCATCATCACCATCAAGATCAGCCCACTACCGCTACTTGTACTACTTTTGTTCACTATCACTGTTCCAAAAGCACTTTTCGTGTAAAACACAGAATGTATGCGGCAGAAGGTCTACTGCTACTGGTAATGCTCATGCAAAGAAATGAATGAACCAAGGGTGGTTAAGGAAAACTAGAAGTGATGTGATGTTGGTCCAAACAGTAAAACGAGTAACAGCGGCGAGCAATTTAATTATTGTTAGCCGAAAGGTGTGCAAAACGTATCATGCATGATGGAGGAAGACAGGACCAACATAGGTATACCAATCTGGACAGTCTGGTGAATGCATCTCCAAGAAAGAATGAAAATAACTACAGACAGAATACATACAAAAGCACATATACATATAGATGTATCGTGCACAAAAACATAGGACGTAAGAAAATAAAAATTTTCTTTAAGGAAAATGAGAAAACGGACTAGGAGGAGTAATGAGAAGAACTGAAGGGCACTTACAAAACACACACACACACAGTTCACTACATTGCTTCCTTTATCTTTTATTACAACACTTTCCCTATTTTCCTCTGTTATAGCTCTAGCAAAACTACCTTGGCTGTATTGCAGATGTAAGCATAATGTGCGCACGTTTTTCCTTTAAGTTTTACTTAAGACATGCCTACACAACATAATACTTACGTGGGCTACACCGGAAACTCGCATTGTGTCCAGTTTATCGCTATATTCTTATAGGTATCTATATGAAACTGTTTATAGGAAACCAAGGAGGAAAGTAGCTCTTTACGGGAAACTAATTGGTCTACTAGAGACTACAACCTTACCAAATATTTCAGCTGGTCACGGCTAGATGCATGCATTTAAGCACATTTAAAGTTTTATCATGCGCTAGGAGCATTGACCAAAGTACTGCATCGCTATGTAGGCTCAACTAGTTACTTTGCATTGTACGTAAAAGTCGACATTGTACTGAAGAAAGTGTGTGTGCGTACATAAAAAAGAGGAGAGAATGTGCCAGTTTTGCACACTGTATACTATACTCCCTAATATGTAGTTAGTTAAGTAATAAGTGGTAACAAACGGCACATAAGTTACAAAACAAGTTCACAATGGTTAGATATGTAGGGATTTTTTTAAAAAGGAAAAGCCCACTATATGCATACTACTTTATATGTTAGTAGAACTGACTAGTTGAGGTAGGGAGTAAAAAGTAAAAGATGGCTGAAATGGAAATGACTCTCATTTGTCAACGTCAAGGGAAAAATTACCTCGAGCAATTCACTTCCCTCCGAGTTGGACACATTACACAGGTACAGACCTTTATTAGCCACTTTTACAGAATTTATGATCAGCGCTCCATGAAGAAGCCTCATTCCGGATGAACTAGCAAGTATTGACGAAGACGAAGAGCTGGAACTGTGACTGTTGCTACTGCTGCTGCTAGAACTGGCGGGGCTATTCGAGCTCGATGAATCACTACCGCTACTACTCCCGCTGTTCCCATCATGACGATATGATGATGAAGAAGAAACGGAAGACTGATACTGATGATGTTGTTGCTGCTGTTGAATGCTTCTTGATGAGCCGGAAGTGGAAGAGGACGAAACATACATGGAGCTATGGTGTCCTGTCTCGTCTAGGGAGTCGTCTATCACAGACGTCAGTCGAGCCCCTTCCTTCTTGTACCATCTGCAAAATAGTAATTTCATCGTAACTTTTTGTGTCACACTTTGTGATCTTATATAGTACCAATTGTATCACACCTCGTCGGTGTCAGTCCATTCTACTTAACCAAGAGAAGCGCAAATGGTGAGAAAAAATGACTTTACGAAAAGTAATTTGTAAACGTTTTTACAACTCCTTGTAATTCTCTGTATTATAAAAGAGAGCTAATGTTAAGGCGCGTGTACAATTTTTTCGTCTGCTTTCCACCACCACACAAACTACATGTGGTCTATACTCCTGGGAATTATATATGGTGTGCTTTCTCTGTTCAAGGAAAGTTGACCGAACGCAAGTTTGTGGAGAGCACAAGATGGAGAAGGATATCTATCTTAATTAATTAGTTAATTAAGTCTTTTATGCCTTGAGGTTTTGGCAATCGGAAGAAAGCGTAAAATGTTCGAGAAAGGGAAAAGGGAGAAAAAAATTAGAAGCGAAAACAGAGAGAGGGAAAACGAGTTGATGATTAATATCTTTCGAACACGCAATCCTTCTCATATTACTTCACTTACGTACAGCAATATTTTCTTCTCTCCACTTTAGCTTATGGACGACTACTTACTAGCATCACTTACACTTTGTAGAAGAATAGACTTTTACACCTTACCTGTAAGAAGGCTTTGGAAGACCGTGCGCGAAACAAGGCAATACGACTTGTTCGTTTTCTTTGGCAGTGATGCTACTCAAACGATACTGAATCATGGGACGGGACGGTCTGTCTAAATCTGTCAGAGCAAATAAAGAAGAAAAAAGCGATTCGTGAAAACGAGAGTAAAATATATTAAATTTTCATTTAAAGCGAGACGCTCGAGAATTTTCTCAAAATTCTCGAGAAAACTCATAAAATGATGTATGATTCTGCATATTTATTAAGCGGAGAACATAAATCTTCTTCCTTGTGTTTCACAAAAAGAAAGCATTCGCATTCTTACCGAAAGTAACTAATTTTCCCGGTGAGCTAACTGAAGTTTGTCCTGTGAGCCGATGCAAGGTACGACATTGATAGGTAGACCTCGCATCTTGTGGTCCCACTTCCCAAATGAGCAGTCTTCCATCTGATGACATCATGTGATACTTGTTATCTGAAGAGTCGATTGACGAAGCAGTTGGCAGGATATTATAGGATTTATCCCGAACCCAAGAGGTTACGAGAATGTAATCTCTCATATAGCTCGGATTTACGAGGCAATCAAGGATTGCTGGAAATCCGTTCACAATTCGAGGGGCTTGTACTCTCGTTTCATAGGACTGCTTCACCACTGCAATTAAAAAAATAATAGGGAAAGCCAGTCATCAGTTTTTGCTTCGTATGTACATACTTGAAGCTAAATTTTTTATAGGCTCTTTTTAAAATGGTACTTTTTTATAACATAGAGTGCTTTTACAATATTTAGCTTTCGTCAGTAATTACATAATCTCATTCAATGCAAGTACATAAAATGTATAAGCTTTCACTTTCGTTTGTTTGTTTGTCTGTACGTGCTCAATTGTGAAAGCTACTCAAACTGATCTCCCACAACATACAATACGATCGTCTTTTCATTCAATTCCGTTGTTTATTATTCTCCTCTATAGATGATTCCAGGAACGAGATGATAGAGCGATAAAAGAGAAAAAAGGGATTTTAAAGGAAGAAGAATGAGATGAAGATGACAGGCACTTTCAATTTTCTTGCTTAAAGTCACTTTTTAGATAGATGAGCAAAAGAAGAATGAAATGGGTAATCCACCACAAATAACAATGGAATTGAATGACTGACTGACTAAAAGTTGGGTTTTCACTTGATTGGTTGAATGGATCTAAACTCTCATCTCTCTCTTCTCCCTCATTCTTTTCCCTTCTTCAAGAAAAGAAATCCGTTTATACTAACTTGTTACATTCTTTCACTTCAAGTCGTAGACAGAAAACAAGGTATGTTATATTATACTTCAAAGTCTGCTACTTACGACTATGGGCATTTTCTTAAAGTGGCAAAAGGAAAAAAGGATAAGAAGACGTACAATTTACGGATTCAGACAATATACTTAACTTATTCCAGAGGAGCCAACGGCAATCACAATCCCAATATTGTCCTCAAAACACCTTAATTCAAGTGACTATATATATGCTACTGTGTCTATATATCCACCTGATTTTGAGCTCCCTTCTGAAACCGTCATCCTGCTGATCCTTTTCCTCTAAAACCAGTTTAACCAGTTATTCTTAAGAACTTCACAGGATTCCTGGTTTTTCTCCTCATATGAAACTCTTATATTAAAAGGAGTGGGACGCATACCGGAATACCGGATATACCTATGCACATCGACCGGGTTATAACATTTTTTACGTAGATGAGTGGAGCTGATGCGAAGCAGTTGGCATGAAAATTGAATTCTGTTCCCTTCAATTCAATAAAATAACCCTTTCCTCATCATTCTTCTTTTGTCTTAAACATTTTTTTTCATGCCTTAAAGAAAAGAACAGAGTATGGATGCGTTACATGCAAGAATACACATTTCGATGCATTCTAATAATACCACGTACACCCATACACACGCGTGTGTGTAAGTATGCATGCTCTGCACGCACTATAACATTTCCAGAAGAAAGTAAATGAGTTGAACAATCCTTTCTTCTTCCTTTCCTTTGCCAGCTTGTAGAATGTACACAGGGAAATGATTTCCAGAGAAAACTCATCATCGACAGTCGTTGTAAGAAGTAAGCTTATTTTTACCCTTTTACTTTTTAAGAAAAAAGCTCAAAGCTCAGCACACTCAACTCTAGTTGAAGTACACGCGAAAATAGAGTGGTATAAAGACAAAGGCGAAAGGCAAGGTATATAGTGTTGATGGTGGGTTAAAAAATGTGCAAGATTAAATGTTGAAAGTTTGAAAGTACAGACCACCACCATCATGGCGGTTTCAAGTTTTTCTTTCCTCTAACCTTTCCACGTGCACTACCACAATCGCTTTTTCGCCAAGCCTGATTTGCATCTAACGTTATGTATTTAGCAGATAGAAATACCTTTTCTTGTAGCATCTCCTATCTCACTTTCACCTTTATTGGTCCCTCAAGGCTAAGTTAAGCATGTGTATATAAAATTCCAGAACATTAGCATCACTAGACTAGGTTTCAACCTCCCTACTGTTTTTTAAAAACATAATATCCGTCTACACGTTATCGCTTATGAAAGCCATGTAAGGCTTGAATGGAAAGAGAGCATCAAGTCTGATAAGTTCTTGTACGTACTTAACTTACCACTCATTTAGGTGAGAATAAGAAGAGTGAAAAACCACATCGAGGAGAAACACGAGGAGCAGAAACCACAGCGATGCCAGTGATGCCACACAATGCCACCATCATCGTTGTCTGTACTTAAGTTGCATTCTGGAAACTCATTAACTTTCGTTGTGCATACTATGAAATTGTGTATCTCTCCCCTATCATTCCACCGTTATTCTCTTCCATTCCATTAAATATTCGCTTTACTAATTTGAATCTATCACGTAGTATTCTTTTTGTATAGCAAGTATGATGATATAGGAGTACTCTTAATAGAGCCACATCAAGTAAACTAAATGAACTATCAAGTGCATTTGCATTTTGGCTAAGTCCTCTTTATTCTCTTATGGTCTCCAATAGACAATCCAATTTACGATGCTTACCACATCATACACACAGTGCCGGTGAGCGTTTGCCGGTGGTAGTGGGTTCACTATTCGCATAAATTAAGATAGGTGTTGGCGGATGTGACAGGGAGGAAAGAAGCCACAAAGTAGACATGAGGATTCTTCGAATTTGACAAGTACGTGTAATTTGTCACATGGTGAATATACAGAGTACTTTCCAATGGCAAATGGGAGGTTAGATCAATGCTCAGTATGCTGTTCTAATGTGTCATGTAATTAATACCATCCAATAAAAGTACAAATAACCCTAGTAAGGTGGAAGAGGAAACCCTGTCTATGTAACCACGGTTTAGCCAGTTTTATTTACTTTCAGTGGAGCAAGCTATAAAAAATACAAATTAATGTGTTTCGAAACACATTTGACCAGTGGAAATGTATAGTTAGTTTTCTGGGTTTTCAAATTGTAATTGAATATATATTACTATTTTACCACAAAAATGCTTTACTTCTACCACATCATGTTACATTTATGAGAAAGAAAGTTTTTTTGATAAAGTGTAGATGTCTTTTGAGTACTTTTCTTGTATTATAATTTTTATGTCATGTACACTGTTGTAAAGTCGACTTGTAATACGAGAGCTTTCACTTTTACGACAAAAAGTGTTGCCTAACTGAATGAGTTTTCTTAAAGTGACGTTTTTACTATTATTACAGTACAGATAACCTTCGATAATAAAAAATCTCTAAAATGTTGAAAGACGAGCATATAAAATTTCAGCGAGCAAAAAGCGTGCAACAAACGGTATAAATGTGCTTTCACACACTAATACACGCCTGCAGTAAATCAGAACAGATCACAACAGCAGCAGTGTGTGCCACATCACCCTTCAGTTGGCGAGAATAAGACTTCACGTCTGAGGAAGAAAAAAACCTATAAAAAGTAAAGCCACAAAGTGAAAAATAAGCATGAGAAAAGAAAATCTAGAGAAAAGCAAATCCGGCTCGATTTTCCTTCTTTTTGTCTTTCTTCTTTTCTTGCACTTCGTTTTTATTTTTTCTGGTGATTTCATACTTCATACCTCTTAACTCTTCCCATTTACCAATTCACCACTAGAGACACAAGGGTTGCGTTCAGGCTACTCCACTTACTTGAGTAAGACGAAACCACATTCTACAATTTTTTTTCTTGTGGTTGTTGGCTCAACGGAGCAAAAAGAAGTGATATATTATGACGTTTCACCAAGAAGGAAAAGGAGTGGCAACGGCAATTATTTATCGCTGACTCTTCAAAAGCGTAAAGTATGCTATTCTTTTTTCGTATCAACTTGTACTACAAATCAAGCTAGAGAGAGTCCGCTCTTGTTCCCGAATACATACATCCTCAGAAGAAGATATATAATAATCATATTTAGATTCAAAATGGCAGCAGATGAAGGAGTATATATATCGAAAAGACAGGGAGCGAAAGCTCTCTTCCTTTCTGTTAATACAATAATAATGGCAAACGTGTGGTCTGTTCGTCTACTGCTTATTGTCAGTTGTAGAAAAGGGCATAAATGCTACCTGCTTTTCCTTCCATTTTACTTCATCTTCCTTTTTCCACTAGGAGCACCGAATCGGTTTATACACACACATGGTGGCATATAGGTAGTGAGTGGCTAATGCAAAATTTTATCCTTTTATTCTGCTCCTCTTACAACATTATTGTCAAAAGTGGTAGAAAGGAAATCCGGATATGGAAATGCATGCGTGGCTGGGTACCGACACCGACACACACGTTATTTTTGCCTTTTAAGCTTTGACTTGATTTCGAATTTGCTTTGTGTAAAAGCACCATACCACCATGCATTATGTACATATTTCGTGCAAAACTTGCAAACACGGAGAACAGAGTACACAGAATATTTCCTCTGATTTCATTGTATTGCATATTACCACTATGTAAATTCCATGTTTTACACCTAGCTGACACCAAATTGAGATAAGGGCTTAGCTGCCACTGCAACTACCAAACTAGGTTCTGCTACTATGACTTTAAGAGGGTAGCTTCCGTGAAAAAGCATTTTATGATGATGATGATGATTATTATGATTTGCATATTGTATAATAATATGTATACAGCAAAAACACAATATACGAATACATTCATACTTTCTATATTTCATTCGATATGTGTAAGGATTATAATAATAGCAACATCCTCTGTAGATAGTCGAATTATACAGGCACGAGAAGAAAGGAAGAAGGGCATAGCATGAATTCACACACTGGATGAAAGATGAATGGGGTGTTGAGTTTTGTGGTGTGGTATGCAGAATGTTTTAGAGCGTGAATGTGATAGTGGGTGTTACGAAGACATGTGAAGAAGGGAAGAACTATAAGAAGAGAGAAAACCGACGAACTAACGTTAGAAGACGAGGAGAAAGCTAGCCGACTGTTTTAAAGTGTAGAAGCATACCGACACATTCAGCATACATATATGAAGCTATAATATTATTTTACATAAAACAAAGCAAAGGTATAATTACTTGAAATATATTATTATTATATTTCAATACATGCCATGCATACATTCATCACAATGCAAACATTTTGACGTTATCCGATCCCTTCGCATGCACGGATGTTGAAGAGAAAAAAAAAGACAAAAAAAAAAGAGTCAAACATGCCGGGAAGTTTCGAAGGACAGCATGTTACTTTGTATTACATATGCCAAAACCTTTTATTTATAACTTTATCAGGTTTGAGGAATCCGTCGGCATTTTCAAAGTAAAAAACACATTTTTGAAAACGTGAAATCTTCAACGCTGGTCACAAACAATGCTAAAAGTAAGTACATGGTTTGTCTAAAACAATAGAATGATTTTTAACAACCTCAACTACTTGAAAATCAGCGGGAGATGACTAACAATGGATCAGCAATAATACGCAACTTTTGTTTAACTTTATTTATTATTCCAAGCCAAAGAACAGCGAAGCTTGGTTTCATCTTCTTTGTTCTTCTAAAATGAAGATGAGTGGGAAAACGATTCCTGATAACAAAAACTTGTATTCTCATTCAACTTCAGTGCAGTGAAATGCTAAGCAAAAGCTTGTAAATGACGCCACACCGTCAGTAAGCAATTTAACTCATTTTCCCATTCAGCCATAACCAAGCTATAACCGCTCATCACCACCGACGCCACCGCTTCTCTCTCACTCTTTCATGCTATTATAATGCCAGAAAGGGTATCGCTTTGAAAGGGAACGATGAGTTTTCCTAAATAGACTCCAATAAACTGTAGTTGTGCTTACACTATAGATGTGATAATGAAATAAAAGTTGGAAAACTATAACAGAAGATGGTCTGTGCTTTCTCTTTGTACACCGATTTATATGTATTCGTTCAGCGGGGTTCAGTAACCAGAAGAACCATCGTCCGCGCGTCTTCTTCATCAGCACACAGTCATATTGTCCTTGGTCGTCACACACTACAACAGGACAAAGCAAAACCCTTTATTCTCACACTGTGAGTTGGTTGAAGTTAGCTCACTCATCACAATCACCGCCATCGTCATCTTCTCATCCTTTCTTGTACTTCTCTGTTCTCTCTCTGTACCTTTAGTTTTACGTACTTGATGGAATTAGTAAAAGCATATAATATAGGTAATATGTATATATCCTATCACTGAAGTGTGTATACAAACCTCCAACTACATCTATTTTATATCTGCTAACCAAGCGACGTCGACATGCAGGAGACAGATGAAAGGGAGTAAGTTTGACAATAGCCATCAAAGCAGAAAGCCCGATCAGACAATAGGAAAATGTGTACGAGCAAAACTGCTATTTACAGCATACATACCTAACTTATTTATAACTTATCTATAAAAGCTTACAAAAAGTATGGTCGGTTTCAGCAAGCAAATAGGCAACAATAGTATAGCGTACAATTTGACGAAGCAGAGACGCAGCTACAAAGTAACTATCACTCACTCTCTTCTACTCATTGGAATTTATTTTCAGCTACACAAGCAACAAAAAAGTTGCGATTCTTCCTCAAATGTAGCAGGTCAAAGCAGTTGCTAGTATTTTTTTTAGGTTTTAGCATAGCTCTCCCCTATCCAATAAAACCTTTAACAACAAAATAACCCAACAGAGTATACCTTATTGAAAAACCGTGTCAATTTCGAATAACGTTTTTTACTAGGTCAAATTCACTTTTAGGTCGTGCAGCAAGTAGTAGTGAGTGGCGAGTACTCTTTCTTTGAGATGAGGTGATGCAAAAGACGAACACGCAATAAAAAACAGAGAGCACATGTCGCATTTCTTTCTCTCATGTGTCCTTTTTTACTATATTTTACCTCCACCTCAGGAATATAAATGTGTACATCTTGTTTTCAGCAAGATACATCGCACGTACACTAGTTTCCTCCAAATCATTCCACATTTTGTACTTATCTTGTACCAATCTATTCTACTTTCAAAGAGGAAGGCATAAAAGAGTCGACCATCAGGGTACTTTTCAATCGTCTCCTGTCCCTTTGGTAGGTTAGTATTATAGAACTGCTACAAATTTGCACATACGAGGAGAAAATATATCTCACTATTTGTATTCTATACTACTGTAAAGTCGCAACGTTAAAGGCAACGCAACGGAAGGATGTGTAATGATACTCACTGAGTTTGTCATTAGCTCTTTTTAGCTGGAGCTCGTTAACGCTTTCCCTTTCTCCCTGAGAGAAAAAACCTGGTATAAACACTTTATAACCGACTAACACAGCAACTTTCCACTAAAATACAATATACAAGAGTACAAAAAATATGGAATCAAGAGGCGCTAAACATATATAGGATTAGACATCTACTCATTAAGCTTTCACTCTGATATACAGATGCACGTACGCGGTATACCTAAATTCACTATCTGTATAGAAAGATGAAGCTCCGTTATCATCATCATCATCATCATCACAACGTCTCCCACAATAACCACTGTAACGCACCGCAGGACGCGATACCATTAAAAGTCTTTTTCGAGCTGCTCCACCACTGCACTATTAGACACTCTGTTATAATATTATATACAATTTGACGGCAAAAGTATAAAAAAATTCTTATACATAGTTTGAGTGTAAGCTCTTTCACATACCTTATACTTAACCATATGCGGTGTGTTAAATGTTTTAGTTAAAAGGGATGTTAATATTATTTTGGTACAATATTAATAAAATCTTCATATATGGAGGAAAATATCTAAATGCACTCGCCATATATATTGTTAAGAATGTATGTACATAGGTAGGTACGTGATCATTTCATTAGTACTTTCCCATTTACAAGACAGAATAATAGCATTAAGTATGATGACGGTATCCTATTACGATAACATTTTCTGTGGCTGCTACACAGTATTCATCATCCCTCATACATACAGCTCAACCATTTACCCATTCACATCATCATCAACATCAACTCCACCGTCATCTTTCTATGGCGAGCCCATTCAAGTGACACAAAATGCCACACAAGTCCTATTTTCTTTTCTCTGCTCATCATCTAGGATTGCCATCATCATTGTCGTAGCCATCATCATTCGAAATTATTATCGCTCTCATCAGCATCAGTCGTGCTACTAGGCTAGGGCCATATAACGTTTTACCGAGCCAGAAACAAATCACCGTGATAGCCGGCACTCATTTCTTTACATGAAGAAACAAAGAGGAAGGAAAAGTTCATCATTTTCATTTTCTCCTGATGTTCCTACATTCTGACAACTCACTTTTCTTCTGTTTTTCCTCATGAAGCAGGAATTCAGCCGTTTAACGTGCGAGATAATTTCACTAGGAACATACACACTATGACTATGACTTCAACAATCTTTAAGGAATCACATATTTACACGCATGAATATAAGTAGTAATGCAATAAACAAAAGCGACAGCTTTGTCCAAAGGTTTTATAGAGGAAAGTTCACACTACTAGTCTAAATAGTAAACTTTCAAAAAAAAAAAAACTTGAACCGAAAAATGCAAAGAAAGGCGAGAGAAAGTTCAATGGTTTATTTTCAAACTCAAGCAAAGCCTTTTACAAATTGTAACCAGTTTATGTTAAACAGGCGTTAACATTTTTATTGGTTTTGAGAGCTGTACGTTTGCCCATTTAAAGCGGAGTTTTCTGATGTAGCTGTAACCTGAAAAAATAGGTTGTTTGACAGCAGCTTAAGTAAGGTGACTGATCTATGTTAAATGGTAAATTGCATGCAAATAAATATTACGTTGTACGCCTGTTTACCACCAACTATTTGACATGACATACGCTGTGTGTGGTAGTTCAATAAAAAATTCACACAATTTATATAGATTCATTATTTCGTTCATATTTTTTGTGTTAAATATTATTTCAAACATAAAATGACTTGTTTGTGCACTGGAAAATAGTAGTTTATGTAAAGCTTGTACACAAAGAGGAGAGTGGAGTGTTTGCACTAATAATGTGCTGTTTATAAAGTAACGACTGTGTAAACTGTTACATGCACAGTACATAAAAACGACACGTGTTAGATTCCTTAAATTATGAAGAAACACGCTGTCCCGAAAATTGTGTTCTGGCATCTTTCAACTCAAAGTCGGGAGTATTAGAAGAAAGTAGAGCAAATTGAATAGCTAAAGAATGCTCGCATTAGAGTTACATCAACATATTATTTGGTATGTGACTTCGACACGACTGTTGCATGTTGTCGTTAATAATAAAAATGACACTAAGTTGGTGAGTTTACATTAAAAGATAAGACAATTTGGTTCTGGGACGTTACCAATGCAATCGCCGCCACAGCCTTGTTGGATGCTAACAGTGATACAATTACGACGAGAACTCTCTACAACCTAGCTATCGAAGAACCTCTGAGCTGCTTTGTAGACTTTGTCCTTCTTTGCTTTTATGTAATCATTTGAATGTATGTAATAGGATACCAAGTTAAATGCATATGTATTCGTTCTCTTTAAAATATTCCTAGAAAGTGTTACAATTTGTAATACATGCGAAGAGAAAGCTGGAAAAGGTACAAGTAGAACCCTTTTTTGTTCTGGCGATGAAACTGATAAGAGCTACCAGTGTAATATCTCTTGTTTTCACCATATTCTCAAGTAGAAAGTCTCCAAAAGAAAGCCGAAACCGTCGTAGTATCCTTGTGCAGTGCAGAATGTTATAACAGTGCAAAGTTAAATATACATTACATTCTGCAGTGAAAGAATGTTCTCTATTTATTGCTACTCATACAAACGACTATAAACTCACAGACGGTTTGTGCGGGAGGGAGACAAAGTGGAGCACGGAGGAACCGGAGCAGGAAGCCATGGTACAGTAGAAAGCAAGTAGAGTATTTATAGATAGCTGCTCTTTTATATGCCTTAATAAGGATATAAACGATTTGTATATGTGCTGCAAAATTTGTATAACAGTGTAGGAATTTTTATAGACATTTTGTACATAAAACTCTAAAATGAATTAGTCGTTAGAATTGTATTACAATATATACAAGCCTATTATAGTTAGGGCTTCATCGTCTTATCATTATTTTAAAATCCTAGCCTAAAGCACTGCTAAAGCGTGTCGAAAACACAGCATAATCCAATGATGTTGCGAAACGCATGAGTGAACGCTGAATCACTTTCACTCAGCCACGGTTGATGCGATTTGTAACGTAGAATCACATTAAAATTCGAAAGTCCAAACTTTTGACTAAAAACTTCTAAACTCATTTAATATGAGCTCATGAGATTATTTTTTATTTACATCATAGTGAGTAATTCCATGTACAGTATTATGTGTTTGTGCGTTTTTTAAAAAATAAAAATGACATTCTTATACATTTTCCAGAAATAAAATTGACGATTTGAATTATTTTTTAAGAGAACCTTCAACCTGCGTTTTCTTACAAATTGCATTTTCCCTAGTTTTAGCATTTTAGAGTTTAGAATGTGAAAGTCTTAAATGAGCCATGGTCAGAGTCAGTTAAATACAATTTCTCTTATTTTGTACAAGAATTGATTTGCCTGGAGAGTAAGAAATGAAGTTTGTAAGATGAAAAAACTTGTTTTCAGCTTGGGCATCTATTCTTTGAATAGGTGGAATAAAAACTTACAAAACTGTTAGTAAACACGGAATGTACAAAGTACTTGCTTATCTGTAAAGTGAGTGCACAAAATTAGATATTTTCACTAAACGGGAGAGGTCTAATAACTGTTTGTTTTATGAGGAGAGGAGAAACTAAATATTCATTATAAAGCTAAAGGTTTGCTCGAAGTAAACAGATAAATTAGATGGATAATGTATATGTACATGAACTATACATGAATAAAATGCCGGTTATACAAGTACACGATGCAATGTGTATGTAGGTCTACTACTATTGTGCGAAATGCAAACAAATACGAAGGAAAAATATAAGTCATCGCAATCTCGTTGCTGATACAGTATAGATTCTTCTTATATGGCAATTAATAAGTTGACTGGCATAGGATTATGTTTATCAATCAATTAATGTCAGTTTTGTGTTGGGAACTATTCGTGTAAATCATCATTGCATTATGTCGGTTACCCGTGGCTTATATACATTGTATGTAATAAGTTTTGCTTTGAATAAATGTTGTTGTTTTTTGCAAAAATTAACCAAAACAAACTCCTCTACTAAGAAATCGATAGTAAAACAGATTGGTTCCATAAGGTTACGTATATGATATATTTCTGACTTAATTAAGTAATATAGCTAGAAGACATATGCATACGCATACTGTTGTGTTATGCGATGTAAGATACATATATAATTAAACAATCGATCATGATATATTATTAATCAATAAGTTTTAGCAATAAAAAAACTTTAGGGCTTTTAGACTTCAAGTTAATGTGCATTTTCTTTTAAATCGTCTGACAATTCAAAATAATTTACCAAATTGTTGATCAGAGATGTAGGAATTTATACTAATTATGGTTGGGTATTTGGTCTATCCGTTGAATGTATGTAGTACATACTATGTACATAAGAATTTCATTTTATTCCGTTGATTAAATTGGAGTTGAACAAATAATGAACCCATTGCCATAAAACTTTTCCTTCCTCATTTGTATACTCGAAATTGAGGCAAGAGAATCTTATTCAAGTACCACCTGTATATGTAATTGCACGATCCATTTCGTTTTCATTATACTGCACAAATGTACATCAAGGTGGCAAACGCTGCGAATTGAATGCGTCTGTTTTAGTAACTTCACCGTACTAGCTCTGCGCATACCATCACAATCCACCATCATCATTCTTCATTTTAAATGAGCGAAATATGAGTCAGTACATTATTTTTACATTTGCATGCACATGAATGTGGAACAATGGAAAGGTAAAGAAAAAAGGGGCAAAATAAAATTCTCATCAACTTTCTCTGCAAATATATTTTAGTCTTCACTCATTGAAGCCATTCTGGAGAACACAATAATTTCATAACATAACATACCATCACAAAATTCGAGAAAATAAAATAAAGAATACATTTCGGAGTAGATAAAAAATGACATACTTGGTAATGCAATGAGACGCCTAAATTGAAGGAACGGAAATATATATGGGTCTGCGAATAAAAAAAAATGGATCTAGTTGCAGCCAGAAAGAAAGAGCTGAAATAAATGACCTACCTTTCACATGGATTATTGCAAATTCTATTATATTACAAAGAAAGTGGGTTATTATACTGGTCCATTGTACTAAGGAAAGTTTGTGAATGAAGAAATAGTAATGTCCACAAGAAGTACCCATGCAAATAGTCTACACACAATGTATGAATGAAGGAAGAAGCTCCAGATTTTATACTTCATGCACTTTCACTAACTCGAATTCCAAATAATGATCTTGTACTGAAACTGGTTGTTTCTAGAACACTATTGAACAGTAAATGTCTTCGTGCAGGCCTTCTTTTTTGCTCTAATTTTACATTACGAGTTTGCACTATACTGGTATATATTAATGGTCTGCCTGATTTGTCTCAATTTTCGTGTGAATGCATCATACATAAAAAGCATTGAAAGAAAGTCCCGTCCTGTCTATTCTGTTTCTTTTTTGGCTATTTGAAATGGAAAACTGCAATATATATTCACTCAATTGTCAGATTTGCTGGAATCAAATTCACTTGAATGGATAAAATCAGTCATTTTGATACATTTTCACACACGCTTCACTTTCACAATGCATACAATTGTATAATCACAAATCGCAGTACATATAATGAAGATTGTCCAAATGCTTATATGGTTTCCCATCTCATATAGCGCATTTTATTACAATAATTGAACTCTCAATGTTCAATCGAGGATATGTGCCCACTTCCCCTTCATTTTCATCAACTGATAATAAATACATTCAATGGTGAATTGTACCACTTGAATCGGAAGAATTTCATTCTTCCACTTAGCGTGCTCAACTCAACCCTACTTTTTTTTAGCTTTTAAGAAAATCACTAGTGGCACAGCAAAGACTTCCAGATGAAGAGAAAAACTGAAAAGGGTTTATTATAGATGCTTAAAAAGAGGAAAAAAATAAGATAGTACAAACCTGCTCGAAGCTGGACATCTCGACTAACGATGGTCCCCACAGAATTGGCAGCTATGCATCTGTCGAGAAAGAGAGAGAAAAGACGGTAAATCAGTGGACAAAGTAGTCAGAAGAGAAAACAAGAGAGAGTCAGTCGGATAAAAAATATTTATAGGCGAAAACCCAAATCTAGAACAGAAGGCGAAAGAAGAAGCATTTATATAGAAGGGTCTAGGGACATTTTGTATTGTAAAGACTAAAGAGAGAGGAGAGAAAAACGTCTTAAATTTGTGAAAGTAGGAAGGAATGGGAGGTAAAATGCATTCCGGATATCCTTTTCTGGTCAAGTTAAGCCGGCATTAAGGAGAGAAAAGGATGGATATGGATGAATGGAGAGAAAGTAAAAAATATAATATGAAAGAAGTGGACATACGGGATACTTTTAGAATGCTGTACAAGCCTTTGGAGTAGAGCCAGGGTAAAAATACGGAGAGAAAGTTTTCTTTAAGAGAAAGGAGAATCAGTATTTTTACAGATATTGTGTACATAAGGGATTTAGAGTTGGCCTTTTAAGGATTGTTCAGACTGTGTAATAATAATAATAACAGTGCTCTCCGTTGGCCTTTCAGTAGAAGAGATAAGTAAAAAAGGCTGCTGTCTAAGGGTTTAGTAGTGGAAAGATAGCCCGTCATCCTTTTTTACTTTCGCTCAAGGAAAAATCGTATAGTCAGTAAGTCACGGCTCACCTGTACGTAGCAGAGTGGACATCAGGGCGGAAGGACTCGGCAGGAAATGGGGCAAATACTAATGAACCATCGGAAGCTGAGGAGTAGCGAAGTCGAGGTACTTCACTCAATGGACTCCCATCACCCGATGTCCATTGAATACTAGGTTCTGGTCTCCCACGTGCAGAACAATTGAGCCTCACTCCGAGTTCGTTAATGAACTCGACTTTGGACGGTGGCTCGTCAACAAAAGTTGGCCCTTCTTCGTCGTACATGCAATTTAGACCTGAGGAAAAACGAAGGGCGAAAGCGGAAATGCGTTAGTTCAATCTTGAAAAATAAGTGTTCGCCATAAACGAACTAACATTCTTTTCACTTTTAATACCAAAACTAATTCAAAATTAGGTCTGCTTTCCATTTTGTGGGAACTTTACGATAGGTCAAAGTGTGAGTGTTTGCCTAGTGAAACGTTTAACTAAATGCAGGCCATTGTTTTTAATATTTAGTCTTATGCGTTCAACACAAATAATTCTGACAACAGTAAACCATATTTTCTAGTTTTTAACTTTTTTATTCATATTCATAAATATATTTTTTGTATTTTCACAAAAACTTTATTTCAGAAAAAACTGCATGCATAAGGTTGTATCTATAAAAGTGTTATGATATGATAAAATTTCATACATCATTCCTGTATAATAAAATAAATAAATAATTGCAAACAAGTATACTTACAAAATCTTACAAGTTACATCTGTAATCAATATAATATTAATTATATTATAATGATCAATGATAATAATTATAATAACAAAGCTAAGAGGTAGATGACATGAAAGTTTCTGGAGAGCCAATTTTTGCGAGGACTCTATCAATCCAGTCTAGTGCCCCATGAAAATGAATTTCAATCCAGCATGGAGTATTTGTTACCTCCATTCTTTCATACCCGTTTCCCCAGCCTTTCACAAAAGATATCCTAGAACTACACAAATGGATTAGCTGATACACAGATTCATATCCTTCTGAAGCAAACTCTTGCAGCAGTTTAGAAAACAGCTTAAAATCAAAAAGTTTCACGTTTTCCTCCGGAGGAACTTTAACAACTTCCTGTTTCTCCAGACCCTTCTCATAATTTGTACACTTTGAGTGTACAAATGCTGCGTATTTTGGCATCCTGTTCTCCACATAAATAGCATCTCCAGTGTGTATCAGAAATATCCCAGGTCCAATATGTAGACGTGTTTTCTCTGCTGAAGGATCTCGTCGAATGTTCGAAAAGAATCCGAGACTAAAGCGATCGGTATTGATGCTAGTGTTAGTGTAGCCGTCTACTACTACCACGCTGCTTCGACAGGAAAATGGATCCCCAACCCGTGAATTTAATTCAAAGTAGCGAATAGTCCCCCAACTAACGGGCTTCTCAAATGGGACGGAGATAACGTCCAAATCCATCGGCATTTCCCTCTGTTGCAAGTTGTTCCTCGAATATGGAGGAGGGGGCGACCCTTCAGGCTGACATTCAGAGCTCCAAGCAATAGGAATCGTCCCTTCTTCAGTAGGATGATTTCCAAACGGAACTAGAGCAGCAGCAGTGTCCACATTCATTCTCTGGCATTCCCCCATTTCATCATGGTTTGATGAGGATTCTGGAGTTGTTGCAATTCGAATAGGAGAAGGCAGTGGGGAGAGACACTCTCCAATACGCTCGTAGTGGTATGGGTTGATGCAAACTTCCCCATCCTGGTTTGTTTTGTTGTTGAATGGATACTGACAATCCTCCTTCGACTTTAACTCCAGATAGGACATCAAATCAGGCCACCTCAGAAGCTTGCAGTATATGAAATGGGGAAATCGTTTCAAAACATGCACTTGAATCCTTCCATCCTTTGTCCTCGGAATCGTGACACACTCGCTTGGCTTATCTGGGTTACCCAATGCTCTTATCAAAGCTTCAATTTGATTACTAGCATCAGTTTTTTGCAGTAATTTCTTGATGAGAGTGGTTACAGCTTTTTCCTTCCACTCTTCATTTTCTGTGGTCCCTCCATACTTGACAAACTTCTGGATTTTCGATTTCCATCGAAAAGAAAACGCAAATGCCATAACTGTGCAATGCTGTGAAATGGTATTTAAAAATTAATCAATAAAAATGGTCTAACGGTCTAACTAAAAATTTAAATGAAGACACAACAATAATAGGATAATTGGGTACTCAAATTTCATTGAATCAAAGTATTACACTTTACACTTACCAATTAAATTGATGATTTATTGATCAACAAATTAAAAAATTATCGCAGTAGAATTGACAATTTAGTATTTCTGTGAACAGAGATTCTTCACACCTTCGTCGAATGCAACTGCAACTTGCAAAAAATTAGACGACAAATTTTTCCACACTTCTCTACACAAACGGCCTTTGAAAAGGGTTGAAAGTTGAATGGCCACGCATGCCAACAACTCTCTCTTGCGTTTTCGAAATTTGTATAAAAAATCAAAACGGTCGTTCAAAAATGTTTTTGTTTTCGATGATACCAAATCTTCTGGTGTAATGTGTAATTCAATATTATAATGATGATTACTAATGCAATTTAATTGTTCATGTTCCATAATTATGCATGTGTGAGAATGGATACTTCAAGAACAATTTATGCATGAAATTTAAACACCATTTAATCTACCATTTGTTCATTACTTTCATGAATGAAGACTATTTCTCTGAAAGGTAGGCTGTCTAATTCTGCAGAATAATATAATATTATGGAAGTGGTAGCATTTAATGGGAAATTATTCTGCACACGTCACAGTGCTGTGTTTCTTGCATTTAAAGTTACAGTTATTTTGTGTAACAACGTTATTTTGAGACAACTCAATCAAAACTTCATTCCATTATGTACACCGATACCTCATCATCATTCAAATAGCAAATCCCACACACCGACTCCGTAATATTTCTTTGTCACTGGTGTAACTACTGCGCTTTCAGTTTTGCCAGCTCCTTTTTTGTGACGGATTCAGGTCGTTCCGTGCCCGTGTTGTGTATGGGTTGTAAATTTGCATAAAACCAAAACAAAACGATACATCAATTTCACATGCATACTTTCTCTGTGTTTTCTCAATTCCGAAAGCATTGGTCTGTGAATCGTAAAAAAAGAAAGTACATAAACGCTTCATGGAAGGCCATTTTGAATACTAACACTGCACAGTTTTCTCGCTCTACCTATCAATGTGAAAAAACGCCACGTTAATATTTAAATTACTTTGATGCTATTTCATATGTATAAAAATTTGGTACTCCAGAGAAAATTTTAAGTCATGTTTGTAGGATGACTTGGTTGCATGCATATCTTCTTTTAAAAGAAAAACGGGAATATGTCGAGTCAGTTCTTGGCAGCATTTTGTAACTTTCATTCTCATCGCATTTTACAACATTTCCAAAGGACGTTGTAAAAGTAGCATTCTACAGACGCGCTGGTTTGCTCCACCTACCAATTTATGGATATGTTTTCGTAAAACAAGAGCAGAAGAAAGAATATTGCCTAAAATGAGCTTTTGGAGATTTCTCTTGGAATTTAGTTTTTATGCAACCACTACCGACAAGGACACATTCACTTTCTCCACAACTTCTTCACGTTCTCTTCAGTGAAAGCAAGAAAAAACGCTGGACTGGCTCTCCAGTTGTTTGCATTCGTTCTCCAAGCAGATCAAGATAGTATTTACATGTTTAATGTAAGCAATTCTGTTGTGCGTGTATGTATGTACTTAAATACTTACGCTTAGATCAGTTGGGTAAGATGAAAATCTCGGAAGAATGTTGCTATATTTGCATTAGAGATTTGATGTATCCAATGTTTGAAATAACAATGAAACGCTATCTTTGACTTATCTTAATCGGTGGGGTTCTAGCATATCTTGTACTGGTCTTGCAAGAAAAAGATGTCACCCTAATGTATTGTATTGTATGATTACTGGATACCATGTACCATGTCGTCCAAGTTTTTTGATAGAACATTTTGACATATTTGTGGAACTTTCACTTTGCAAAACTCAAGTCTTTACTTGATTCAATGATAATTTAAGTTTTATACTTTACAGTATACAGGAAATATATTTAGATCAATGACCATTTGCTAGGGTTTATGGAACAAATAGGAGAACTTTTAAAGAGTGCCAAAATTTTGAAATTTTGTTTTTCTTGATATGCAGTTACTTCTTGTGTATGAGTCGGTAAAAACAGAAAGGAGGGAGAATTGCGGTGTTGGCTTTTGTCCTGGAATATTTCTCTTGGTCATGCATTGTCGTAAACAAGTCACATAGACCGATAAATTTTGAGGGATGCAGTCATTGTGAATTACGTAGTTTTTCATAATGTAATGTAATTGTTTAAGCAGTAGTGTACATGTACCATTTAAATAAATGTTTAAACACAAAATATCAATTAAATAATATTTATTTAGCATATAAGAATATTTACAGTTGTTTTGTGTTTATCAACTTCCGTGCTTGAGTGGAATCAATTTTAACTTTTTATATAAATCTAATAGTGCATTTTTGTTTGTAACAAGCAATAATAATACATATGTTCATGCAGTCATGTGTTGAACAAAATAAGCGCACCTTAAGAAATACGATCACTATATCTTAATACCACTCGCGCTTAACACTGAGCATTCGTAAGAGAAAGTCAAGCACAAGGCTATCATGACAAAGTTTACTGGACAACCTATCCAATAGGTGCACCAAAATCTATGTGTAAAACCAAAACTGCGTAAGTGCGACATACGTTCTTTTATCAAGTAGCTTGTAAACATATTATTACACTTACAAAAATTCGTATACTTGAGAAAGTTGGCAAGAGATCGTAGCATGAACTACCTTAAAACCCAAGTCAGAATATTACTCGGAAAGATTTTTTCCCAACAAAAACATGTTGAAGTATGTCCAAGCAGAGCTATGATGTCTTGAAAAGTACAAAAACTTGAACCGTTCCAATAAACTTTGGTCAGAGTTGACTATTGGATTTCCCATAAGACTGCTATACACACTACTTTCTTTTCTCAGAAACGATACAGAAAGCAACATTTTCTTCATTCTCTCCTTTCCATTCTTTGTTTATACATTTTTCAACAAGCTGCATTGCATGTAAAATGTCCACAATTTGTTCCAAGGAGGCAGTAAGTACTTGAATTCGATTGGCTACATATAAGCTCAGAAAACTGATCACAAGTACTGAAATAGTGAATGAGATGCTCAACAACCAAATGGGATTTGTTTCTCAGAAAAACGTCGTATGTGTATGCATGCAAGAAAACATAAGCCCAGTACAACGGGTTCAAACGATCTAACCAAAGCGAAATGCTTGTTTACTTTTAGCATACAATATAATTTGTACGCTAGCATCAGCTAAGAATCTCAAATATCTATGCACAATCTGAAATTCCTTTCGCTATTGTATTTATTTTGGTTTTGGGGCGAGAAACATCAAACCCAACCATCAACCGATCCATTTGAATGTGGAGAAAGTTGTGGAAACAACAATGCACATACTTCCTTTGGTACAGCATACAAAAGATGATGACATTTTGTACTTCTGCTTTAACTAGAGACCTAATATGTTCATACGAGTGGCATAGACCTTGAATAAGTAGACGACTAGAAAAAATGCACCTTTGTTTCGTAAGCAAATTCCATCATGTCTAGCTAGAGATTCCAGATCATTTTACATCATTTCCACAAATGTAGTACAGAATTTGACCATATTGGTTTTCGCTGCATTTGTGCACCTCAGTGTGTGGTTAAATAAATATACAATACATAAAGAAATATTTCATTTAATATTACGATGAGTGTATTAAGAATACCGACTTTCTTCACAAGAGAAAGATGCGTGGAAACTTCAGAGTGAGAGAAAACCAAGCAGTTGATTTGATACATACTATGCACACTGATTATTGTACAGAACTTTGCTCAGAGCGAATTTGCTTAGCATGAAACTGACAAGGAAAGGTAACAAACTCAGCATGATACCAATCTAAAATCCCATGGAGCAAACGAGAGAAAACCAAACATTTTATTACTTCTTACAGACTAAATAGGGTTGTGCGGATGTACCTAAAGTGCAATGTGCTATTGCATACATAGGTATAGTCTACATACTGTTATAGAAGTGGAGTAGAATTGGTGAGGCGTTTGTAGTATATGAGCAATGTCAGTAATGCGTTATTTACAAATGGACGGAAAAATTATTGACCTATCTCATTTTATGTGGTCCTAAATTCTCTTTTGTTATAGCTTTTTCCCAGGTCTCGTTATAGTTATGAGATTAGAATGGCTTCTTCTGTATTGCGTAAAGCTCGTTATGAAGGTTTAAAGAGATCGTATAAAATGAGTAAATGGTAAGAAAATACTTGGCCAGTTTATATACAGTGACACGTCACGCCTGCACAATTCTATCTGGAAAAAAGAGAAAACCGAAATGCAATAATACAAGTATGAATGGCATTCAAATGTCTAATAGCAATTTTGAGTGAACTCACAGAGGGCAATGTCAGAGTGTGTAGTTTATTATTGCACATTCTTTTGTCCACGGTTTACAGTTTTTACGATTCGGCATTGGATTGTTTGAATAGGAATAATGGAATACTTGTGCCGATAGCATAAAAGTAGAAAATAGAAAAAGGTTGAATGTACTAACAAAACAAGTCAACCAGGCAATACTCATGGAGGTATAAACACCACCACCACAAAAGAAAACAAATCGTAACTGATACTAAAGTTAGATTTTCAATATAATGACTGTTATTTTACCGTATTGTTATCCCAAGTATTAAATACCCATTTAGATCGAGAGATGTGCACAAGGAAAGTAAAACTGTGAATGGCTCATTTATTGGTCACGGGTATTACGCTATCGAACGACCGCAGCTCAACCGTGGTATTAGTAGCCATGATGCATATTGCAGTTTATCTAATACCAATGCAAAGCAAAAAAAAATAACAAAATAGAATCTGCAATGCTGCAATGCAACGGGTGAGTAGTCCGAAAGTGAATAAAACAAAGTAAAATGTACAGACTCTATTCCAGTGTAAACAGTTTCTCCCTTTGCTTTCATCTAGAATAAAATCAACAAAAGAAAGATCGAAAATGAAACGAGATTGAAGTACTTTGTTAGTGGTAGTTGAAGTTATAGCAAAGAGATTTTCTGCAGTAAAAATTTGGATGAGTGCAATATGTATGAGTCACGTAATATATAAATGAATGGTGTTATGTAACAAATGAGACAGCAATGTTCTCTCCGGGTATTATTGTTACGACTCGATATCTATAGAATGTAGAGTTACTATTAATAGAAGAGCTGTACTAGTAATGTGAATGTGTACACTACTGATGCGTCTATTTTCAGATGAAACTAGAAATTATTGGGATAACATTTGGGTTTTTGTTTTGTTTGGGTGGAATTAGTTGGGTTTTGGTTCTGTGACTGGAGCCAAAACGTTATCTTGCACAAAGCTTTTCCTATGCATTTGTCTTTGTGTGCTTTCCTAAACTTTTAGTGAAAGGGGGCACATGGTGCATTACATAATACAAATAGAGGAAAAGAGAAAAAGTTCCCTGTGAAAACGGTAAATGATCTTTGTGCTCCGTATTGTAACAAAGTGTAAGTAAACATGTGCCTTTTACTCACAGGCTCACAGTTTTTTCCCTTTTTGTTTGTAGCAAAGCATAAAGGGAAAGTTGTGATGTTTTGGGCATCGTGCCGTGGTGAGTGGTGAGCTCGGCTAATTATGGTAACCCGGGTTTATTACCTTTTGTCAGCTTCCATTAGTCCGGGTGAACAGAACTGGATTTTGAGTTTTAGTTGCATAGATGAAAAGGCACAGGCAAACATCACCCCTTGCTTGCTCTGTCTATATTATGTTTGTTTCTGATAGTTATTTGTGTAATTTATGTAAATATGTATGTAACCCCCGGAGTACGTGTAGTACGTATCTACGGTAGTTCCTTGTTATTTATTTGTTGTATTGTTTTTGAATATGTTTTGATATGCATATATTTTTAGTATCAAAGGATAATATTCGATGAAAATAGTAGCAACACTTATGTAAGTCATTAACATTGAGCCTTGCAACTCCGTATATCATCCTACTCCACCCCAATCCCAACCTTAACCCATCAGCAGCATCGTCATGTGATAAGGAGGGTGATAAAGCATAATGTAAATACGTTGCACGATAAGATTGTCTGCTAACACCTTTAACTCGGTTTTTACACCATGTTTTCATATGTTGAACTTTACCTCTACTGGAAACTACTGATAGGATTCAAAATGCGTAAATGGAACTGGAAATGAAAATCAACAGAAAAAGTATCAGTGGTCAAATTGATACATGCATAAATATTCCTCCAAGAGCCACCGCCACTTAAAGAAACTAATGCCAAGAATATTTCAAAGACTCCTTATGACACGTTTCGTCTATTGTTTCACTAATTTTATGGTACATTTTCTTGTGACAAAGTATTCACTTAATATTCATATAGTGGTATAGCATAATGCCTAAAGCCATGAAGATGGTTAGCAGGTAAAAGAATCCAAAAAAAATGAGTTGAAACCTACTCAACTAACAACTTTAACCAAAGAATCGTCAAATCGCTATCACCAACAATCTGCCTCATTAAAAAATTGAACACGTCCAGGTTCGTCGTTGCCGTAAAAGCTTTTGAAGAAAAGTGCGGGTGCGACTGATAATAACATGGACAGTGAGCGAAATATTGTGTATAAAGGAAGTTATATAAAGTTAAAGTAAACTGGTACGCATTACCTATTTATATGCCAGTTTTGTCCAGAATGATAACGTTTAAAGGGTAGGTTCAAGTTTGCAAGAACTTTATCTTGTACTTGGTTGGAATTTTTGGTTGGGGAAGGAAAAGGAAAGAAGGGATAAGCAGAAGAGGAAATATGAAATCAAGAAAATTCTGTGACTTTCTATCTCTTTCTATGCAGTGAACAAACTTAATACATAGTCATCTAAAACCAGATGCCCAAAATATAAAGAAGAGGTGCGTGAAAGCACACACAACAACAGTGTCCAAGAATTCAGCCTTAAATTACTACTTGCTATACACATGTCAAATGGAGTTGAGTCAAAGTAATGCCACGTCAGCACCGCGTTTTGCAGCTTAAGGCAATGCATGTCGTTATTTCAGGGTTGGGGTCTATGAATTCTTCTCTATGTAATCTACTTGAAGACATGAGAACTCAAAAATTATTACTGCTTTACGAGTAAAATAATACTACGCTGATTATATTCTACCCTGCCAACTAAACTTTTTTTCCGTCAAAGTTATCTCTTTCAAGCTGACTCTGACACGGAGACAGAAAAACCGACCTTGCCTTCACCCTGTGTCTCCATTCATTTTCCCTGTTCTATTTTTTTACTATTATTTCAAAGACGTGAAGAATGTGAAAAATTGCCCTTTTTCAACGTAAACTGTTGTTAGTTTTTAATATTATACGTACGTACTATTTGCTGGATGATAAAATTTATCTGTCCAAATATTCTGTGATGACTTTTAACTTTCTTCTCTCAACTTCATTTGCATTTGCATCCAATTCCTTTTTCTTCAAAATAGACCATTACAGAGTAACATGCCTATGTAGGTATATCTTCTTCGTATGGCTACGTTCTACGTCGTGGTTTCATGGCTGTGTGCTTACATGCAAGAAATTTCATATTCAGTATTCACCTCATGAACATTTTTAAGGCAGCATTGGTTGGTTGGTGAACTACCAGATCTATATCACCTTTTTGACCCCCCACTTTTTGACTTGACGTTGTTGATTGAATTATCAACTTACACCAGACAATTTTCAACATGATGGTAGTGGAAGCAACTTTGAAAACTCAAGTCATCAAAAGTTTTCCCTGGTTGATTATATGATTTCGACGTACCCATCTTCTTTATGCAAATCGTCTAAAAATTCCTTCACCCGTGTGGTTCTTCAAGATAAAAGTTAATCCGGAACAAACCTGACACGTCAGACGACTTTACGAATAGGTAGCTCACGGCTAGTAGTCAAAGTACTGCATTGGACACCCTGGAATTACGTATTAAAATGTTAAATACTTATATCATGATGTAGCTTTCAACTTTAAAACACAAGTTGTGAATTATGTAGTTCTTAAAGAAGATGAGTTTTGTGGTATGTAATAATACTTTCAGACACATGTAATAATGACAGCCAGTGGTTGTCTTTATCTTTCCTTTGAAAAAACTGTATGTACTTATAATTCATGGGTTTCGTTGATAAACATTTGAATTCACTGGTGGATTTTATACTTTCAGCTGGAATAGTTCGTAGTTCGTACGACAAAGTCTCTGAGCTATCAGCCATGTTCTCTTCCTTTTTATCTGTAGCTCCAATTAATATTTCTTGTGATTTGAAGTACAGGTTTACTTCTATGCAAAATTAATTAGATTTTCTTAATTTGGTACGTTATTTCTTTGTATTTATTAATGTAACATTTTTAAAGCACATTAGTTGCATAACCAGAGTATGTACAAGTAGGAATGAATGTATATTGCTTTAGGCTCCTTGTAGACAGGATAAGATAATGAAATTGGATTTTTGTCTTCGGTCCTATGTGCGTTGAATGCGGAGTAGCTTGATTAAATTGAGTCGCTATCAAATACGCTGTGGATTCCCCGAAGGAATTAAACTTAGATCTCATTGTCGTGCCCAATACATAGTTTCTACTATAATCTCTTGGGATATTTAAGTCATTTTCATTTACTTGAAACATCGTCTAGTGTCTTGTTGCGAGAATGTTCTTAGAAAAATTAAAGGGACCATAAATAAACATGAAAATCAAAAACACTACGGTGAAATATTATCATAGAAGCTTTCACAAGAACAAGACATAATATTTGTACTCCCTGGGAGAAGCCACATAAACCAGATTTACCATGGATGATCGATTCCAGAGAAAGTACGCTTTTGAGACCATCATTTCCCTTAAAAATTATAAGAAATATGCATACACTAAAACTCTCGATGATGTAACTGCAAAGAGCAGCGTATATTTACTTTAGTAACCTCATTCACCAACCACAACCCGTTACCGGAACAATGAAGACTCACATTGTCAGTTAGTTATGTTAGTCTTTATGTGCGCTTCCAGTTCAGGAAGTGAATGGAGCCGGAACGCAAATGCGTTGCATAATATGCATATTAGATATGTGCTCACTATTGTGCCTCGTCATACAGGAAGTATTAGAAAGAGCCCTGTGTAAGCCACTGCTGTTTCTGCTGCCGTTGCCACTACATTCGTTCTAATTCTGCAAAGCTGAAACTCGTGCATGTAAATAAATAGGTGGAGAAAGTCCAAGGATCATACTCTCTGATTCTCTGGTTGTTGTACCAGCCTATTATTTTGTTCCTACTTCTCAGAAGGAATGCTGAATGTGTACCCTCCGTCCTCCACTTTCATGTTTTTCCTTTTATTCTTGCTCCAAATAAAAAACTTTACCTTCAGCTGGTGTCTACTTTTGGTTCAGCTGTGCGTGTGCTTCACGTTTGTACTATACGGGGTCTTGCTACTGTATGCTGAATTTAGTTAGTTGTTGTGTTATGCATTATGCACGAGGTTTTGGATTTATTATTGCATTCTCATTCTAAACTAAACAACAATGCCTTCGAAAGAAAAATTTGTGCAAACAAGAACATTGACTACAAAGATAATAATAACACACAGGAAGGCAGAATGCTACTACATTTCTGGTTACGAGCACGAGTACCGCGAGTTTGGTAAAAGAGCTCATTGTCAGTCAGTTTCATTCAACCGTAAATGTTGGATGAAAATATAACCAAATTATATTCTACATGTGTACTTATAACATGGTTGCGACCAGCCCACGTCAAAATATAATACAACACGTTCTTCCGTCGGTCTATATATTATTTGGAAAATATATAAAAGACTATACTATATAGAGTCAACATCATCTTTATCCAGTGCACCAGCGCAGGGAGGGGGGGGCCAAAGGGGCCATGGCCCCCCCCTGGAGTTTGGGGGAATTTTTTTTTCTTATCCTAAAGCAATTTACTAAGCTGTTTTTCAAAAATTTGGTGCAAAAAGCGTCAAATTTGGTTCGAGAATTCAAATTTTTTCTAAATTTCCTTTAGAAATTTATCAAATATTGGCTTTGGTTGCTAATTTCGGCTACAAATGGCCAAACCTTCATAATACTACTATATATTTCAGCTTTAAAGGGCAAAAATAAGTAAAAAATCAAATTTTTGTGCAAGCGTAGTTGTAGCCTTTACCATTAACTTTCAAAATTCCTTCAAAATTTCATTAAAGCTTCCAAAATTTCTTCAAAATTTCCTTAAAGCTTTCAAAATTCTTTCAAAATTTCCTTAAACCTTCAAAATTCCTTCAAAATTTCCTTAAAACTTTCAAAAGTTCTTCAAAATGTCATTAAAACTTCCAAAATTCCTTCAAAATTTCCTTAAAACTTCCAAAAGTCCTTCAAAATGTCATTAAAACTTCCAAAAGTCCTTCAAAATGTCATTAAAACTTCCAAAATTCCTTCAACATTTCCTTAAAACTTTCAAAATTCCTTCATAATTTTCTTAAAACTTCCAAAATTCCTTTAAAAATTTCCCTAAATCTTCCAAAATTGCTTCAAAATTTTTGAATTATTCAAATATTCTACTTAACAAAATAATTGTAGCAAAAACTAGCGGGTTTTCAAAAATTGTACATGCAAATCGAAAGATATACATACAGGATTCCTAACTCACTTCGAACTCTTGGCCCCCCCCTGGCCGGTGGGCTGGCTGCGCCAGTGATCCAGTGCAACGATATATCTGTGATGATAAGTCGAGAGTCACTTCTTCTTGACTTATACCGCATACCTACAGCAAGCTATTTTCATTTTATTACTGCATGCATACATACACACCCAATTCATTATTATTATTATACTTTCTCCAGCCTTGTGGTCTTCCCATGTATTGCACAACTGGCGGCTTGAAGAGGAGTACCAATCTTCTCCCTCCTTGCAAAGAATTTTTATGTTGCAGACAAACACAGCGAGCAGATATAGATCTTTCCAGGTCTGGAAAGAATTAGGTTAAGATTCATTCCACTTTTTGTTCAAAACCGGATGGTGGACAACAGATGACTCCAAGAGAAGGACCAGGCAGATGAAATTCATAAACTTCATTACGTATGTACGTCCATATTCCCCCGTGCAGAACGTAATCTTGTCTGTAGCTGTAGTGCAGTTTCATGTTCTTTGAAATTTAAAACTCATATGCCCTGCCTGGTTATATATTTTGGGTCTCCTGTCCATGCTGTATGCGAACGGTGCGTGCTTTGCCTTTTTACTTACCATTTTTCAGCCAAGAAAGGAGACCAAAAGCCATTATGGAGTGACTCTATCAACGCAGCCAGTAAACTTCTCAAAAAATTTGGAGAGAAAAATTATCGACGATACATGTTCTCTTAAGTAAACATACGGAGAGGATGATGCCTGCTTTTCGTGTTTTCAGCTGTTCATAAAGAAAATGCAATGGCTGTTGTACTGTATGCACTCCATCATCATTTTTTCATTATACAATTCATCATTATCCTCGCCATCGTTAGCAGTCACCTTTATCAACCAAATCTAATTACCTTTACGTGTTAAGCATTCACAAACTGTAAGTGCGTATAATCAAATGAAAGGGAATACATACCTAGTTCTTGTTATCTCCGCGTTTTTACCTTACAGAGTCAAAAGAAAAAGGGCTCCACGAGAAGTACGCTAACGGTAGGGAATGACTCCAAACTCACTTGGGCATGCATGGAACAAAAGGCGACTACAAGTGGAACTTGAGACTTGCTTAATGCTCTCATGGTTCTCTGATGAAAGACAAAAGATGCGAGGAGAAAACAAAAAAGAGACATGGGTAAATGTGAGTGGTGGCAGTGGATAACAAACAGAAACGAACTCGTTGTATGTCTATGTACGCCCATTTACAATTTGCATATATTTAACGAACTCTGCGGCTAAAAATGGCAAAAACTGCTTACTTGTTGGGATATGAGGACGAAAACCTGTGTGTATTATTATGTTGGTATAAGTAGTAACAACGCTCATTTGTTCCGGTTGCTTTCTCTTCTCTACAAAGAATGAAAAAAGTAAAAGAAAACAAGCCGTACTCACAAGCTTTCTCTTTTTACTTTCTTTTCGGAATGAGGCACATTTCACCACATACATATGAAACGAAGAGGTCTAGTTTTTAACCACTGGTACACAAATACCGGGCAAGTGTATATGGTGAAGGCAGTGACAGCGACGGAAACTTTCAACTTTAGCAAAGTAGAATATTATGCAATGTATAACATGCAACTTCACATTGTAGAAACTGTATAGTGTAATAATATTATACATGTGTATAGGTTTTTCCAAGTTTACCTTATGCATGGCTGCTTTTTCATGCTCTCTTCCCAATTCTGACTGCTACTCTTTCATTTATATTCATTGAATCTTTACACTCATCTGCATGCAATCAAGGTAATGGACGGATGGACAGCCCGTCAGTGTATCATTACAGGAAACCCAACATGTTTAGCTGCATTATGCATAGAATTATTACACGTATAGCTTGTTAGTTAGGGAAAGCAGGAGATAAATACAAGGAGATAAGACAAGGGAATGAAGCATTACATAAAGTTGAAAATGAACTAGGTATGCTAAAACAGGAATAATATCAAGCCCCTTTTAGTACTTTTTGTAGTGTTTTCGGGCTTTGGCAATTGCTGGTGGCATTTATAACCAAACGAATAGTAAGTGTATGGTTTAAAAAGGTATTTTACACAGGGAAAAACGTTTTGGTCACCCTAAAACTCCGGAGTCGTCCCCTTATTTTAACGGTTGAAGGCTCTTTGGAGCGAA